>PVKA01001841.1:0-136618 GCA_004027165.1 Ctenomys sociabilis | reverse complement strand
TAAGAATGATAAGTTTGAAGCATTTATACTGAAGTGGATGCCACTTGAACATATACTCATAAGTGAAATAAACCAGTCACACATGTGTAAATATCATATAGTCTCCCTAGTATAACAAGCGAAAAGCAGAAATAGAAAAGGAAATGTACAACAAGTAAAATCAATTGAGTCAGATAAGGCAAAGTGAATGGCATATGCTGCAGGATACTAATCAGCTTTTCTTCTGGATGGTTAACAACCTAAGATCACAAGTCAGAGTTGGAGAAATAGAAGAGCCACAAGGCCCGCCAACATTTTGGTCCTAGCCTTTCAAGGTCAGCGAAGACTCAGGACATAGGAGAACCTGTACTGCAATATTATGAGACTCAGGTGAGCTCCAAATTTTCTGAGCAAAGAGATTGTGGAGCCACAGAGGAAAGAGATTGAAGTTCTATAGTGTGCCTGGGGAGAGTCACATGAAGAGAAAACTTCCTCTCAGGCTCTCACAGAGAGCAATCTGGTCAAGCATTGGCCGTGACTCATCCACATGGATGACATAGACAAAGGAACTACAGAATAATGTACAGGACTACAAGATAAACCCTGAGAAGACTTCAATGACCACATAGGAAATATAAAGTTCATGTGTTGGTATATAAGTTTTGATCTACCTAAGTCTTAACCATCCAGCAGAAAAGTATAAAATTATAAAAATGAAGTATACATAGTGAGCCCATAATATTAAGCTGAGCTGTAAATGGATATGGTCAAAAATTTCTTTGAATAACTCCCTATGGTTGCAGAATGCTGTACTGTGTTGGATTGTGGTGTCGAGTTCAAGCACATAAGGTGTTTGAATGTCAACAGAGTGCCCACTTTTGACATGTGTAGACAAAGGAAGCGTTGTAGAAAGAAAAAATCATCATGTGTGTGTATAAACAGTACAGTTGGGATAGATAACGCTGTGCTTCTACATAATTCTATGAGAGGCAAGATCTGCACTAATGGAGGTTGGAAAGGACATTATGTCGGCTTTTAGTGCTATGGTCATCCACTAGGTAAATAATTATTCAATCTTTGATATAATTCAGCTGTATAAAAACCCGTAAATATAATATCATGTATGCACCTTGTACAATACCAAAACGTTATGAAAACAGTTTGCAATGTATTATTTCATCGACTCTGTATGGTCATGGTGCTTTGAAACTGTCTGATTGACATTTGTATTTCAATAAAATAAAAATAAATGAAAAAAAATAAATAAATAAACTATCAGGCCAAGGAAATGCATGCACCTTATACTGGTCAAAGGAGTAAATCACAGCTGGAGAAGAAAGTAATCTTTGGAATTTGAGCACATATACATATAAAGAGTTCATAAGATCTGCCAAAATAGAATTCCAAATGGTTTCTGGGGACTTTTTTTTGAGATGTATTCCTTAGAAATACAAAGCTTATCTAACAAAGACTCCAGTTAAACACAAACCTAATAGAATTCTCCCTAATCTTCTCTTCTACTTGTGACTCCTGTTTTTAGGTGAGAGTGTGGTAGCTGTGTTCCATTTATAATTTGGATTCTGTTACACTATCTGTATTTTTAGAGAACTTGGAGGAAATAGCATGATTTACTGGAATCATGGTAAACGTGGAAAAGCTTCACAGAATTTACTTCAATAAAAACTAATGAACTTCTCCAGAAAAAAAAAAAAAGAGGAATGAAAAACTTCAAATACAAACAATAAGGAATGAAAAGGTTGAAATCACCACAAACCCAATAGAAATTCATAAGATTATCAATAGCTACTTCGAGAATCTTCACCCTCACAGAACAGAAGGCACATAAGAAATGGACACATTCCTCAAAAGGTACAAATTACCAAAACTAAATCAAGAAGACAGAACAGCTTTCAATAAGCCAATAATAGCCAACAAAATTCGAAATGAAATAAAAAGCCTGCCGACCAAGAAAAGTCCAGGTCCTGATGTATTCACAGCTAAATTATACAAGAAATTTATGGAAGATATAATCCCTACACTCCTCAAACTCTTCAGTGAAATTGAAAAGGAAGCAGTCCTCCCAAAATCATTTCTGGAGGCAAGTATTATACTGATTCCAAAAACAGGGAAAGATACAACCAAAAAAGAAAACTATAGGCCAATCTCTTGCATGAACATAGTTGCAAAAATCCTCAATAAAATCCTAGCAAACAGAATACAGAAAATCATCAAGAAGATCATACACCATGACCAGGAAAGATTCGTCCCAAGGATGCAAGGATAGTTCAATAGTTGAAAATCTATAAATGTAACACACTATATTAATAGACTGAAATCTAAAACCTACATGATCACCTCACTTGATGCAGAAAAAGCTTTTGAAAAGGTCCAACACTCATTCATATTCAAAACCCTACAGAGAATTGGAATAGATGGACTCTACCTCAATTTGGTAAAAGCCATCTATGACAACCCAATGGCAAATACAATTCTAAACAGGGATAAGCTGATATCTTTTACTCTTAGATCTGATACAAGACAAGGATGTCCTCTATCTACCCTTCTATTCAACGTAATTTTGGAATCATTAACAACAGCTATTAGACAACAGGGAGAAAGAAAGGGATTAATAATAGGTAAAGAAGATGTTAAATTATCACTATTTGCGGATGACATGATACTTTACTTGGAAGACCAAAAAAACTCCACTGAGAAGCAACTAGTATTCATACACAAATTTAGTAGCATAGTAGCATACAAAGTCAATACTCAAAAGTCAATAGCATCCCTCTACACAGATAACAAACACACGGAGAGGGAAACTATAGAAACAATACCTTTTGCAATAGCACAGCGGAAAATAAAATACCTTGGAATTCACTTACCAAAGGAAGTTAAAGATCTTTACATGGAAAATGACAGCACCCTAAGGATAGAGATCATAGAGGATTTCAGAAAATAGAAAGAAAATCCATGCTCCTAGATAGGAAGAACCGACATCATGAAGATGGTCATACTTCCAAAATTGTTGTACAGATTTAATGTAGTCCCTATCAAACTGCCACTAGCATACCTCCCAGACCTAGAGAAAACGTTCCTAATTATTTGGAACCAGAAAAGACCTAGAATAGCAAAGGCAATTATGACCAACGAAGACAAGGCAGGAGGCATCACAATTCCTGACTTGAAATTATATTACAAAGTCAGTGTCAAAATCAATATGGTATTGGCAACAAAATAGACCTAAGGATCAGTGGAATAAATGAGAAGACATAGAGGCCTCTGCAAACACTTTCAGCTTACTGATATTCAAGAAAGGGCCAAACATACTTACTGGAAGAAAGATAGCCTCTTTAACAAATGGTGCTTGAAAAACTGGCTTTCTACATGCCAAAAACTAAAACTTGGTCTATCACTGTGCACTGAGCTAAAATAAAAATGGATTTAAGATCTAATCATTAAAACAGAAACACTCAATTAACTGGAAGAGAAAGTAGGAAGAACTCACCAAAATATAGGGGTAGGCAAAGACTTCAGGAACAAATATGTATTCGCGTGGGAAGTACTTGAAAGAATTAACAACTGGGATCAGCTCTTCTTGAGGATCTTCCAAGATGCCTGTCACATGAGGAATGGTTGAAAAAGATGCAGTATTTCTATATAATGGAGTATTACTCAGCTATAAAGAATGATAAACTTGAAGCATATATAATAAAATGGATGCCACTTAAACATATACTCATAAGTGAAATAAACCAGACCTATATGTGTGAACATCATATAGTCTCCCTAGTATAAGAAATCAAAAGAAGAAATACAAATAGAAATGTATAACAACAACAGAAAAGAATTTAGTCAGATAGTTAAGGTAAACTGAACTGCATATGTTGCACGGTACTAATCAGCTTCTCTTCTGGATTATTAACAACATAAGTTCACAGATCAAAAATTGGAGAAATGGAAGGGCCGCAAGGTCAGTCAACAGTTTGGCCCTAGCTTTTTAAGGTCAGTGAAGACTTAGGACATAGGAGAACCTATAGTGTAACATCATGGGACTCAGTTGTGTCCCAAATTTTCTGATCAAGGAGATTATGGAACTGCACAGGAAGCCAATCGATGATCTACAGTGTGCCTAAGGAGAGTCACATGGAGAGAAAACTTTCTCTCAGGCTTTCACAAAGAGCAAAGTGGTCAAGCAATGGCTGTGACTCATCCACATGACTGATGCTGACAAAGGATCTACAAGGTAAACCATGAGGGGACTTGATTGACCTCATCAGATACAAAAGTTACATTTTTTGTTATATAGGTCTTGCTTTCACTCAGTCTTCACCATCCAGGAGAAGAGTATAAAAACAAGGTATATAAAGTAAGGGCATAATAAAAAGCTGGGCTGTAAATGGCTCTAGTCAACAACTTCTTGAGATAACCCACTATTATTTTGGACTGTTGTACTGTGTTTGATTGTTTCATTGAGTTCAGGCACCTAAAATAATTGAATGACAATGAAATGCCCATCTTTGATACTTCTAAACAAAAGAAAAGGGATACAAAGAAAGAACCATGATGTGCTTATATAAACACAGTTAGGATAAATATGCAGTACTTCTGCATAATTCTATGAGAAGTAAGATTTACACCAACAGTGTTTGGACAGAATATTCTGTCATCTTCTTGTACTATGGACAACCACTAGGAAGATAACAATGTAGAAAGTATTAATTATTGTAATTGTACTATAATTCAGTTTTAAAAAACTAACAGAAGTATACAGCTACATTCTCTTAGTTCATTGATTAGGGGCATCTGCTCTAATAGTCTTTGTAAGTAGAATATCATGTATGCACCTTGTATAAAAAAACAGTACAAAAACAATATGCAATGTATTAATTTTTGAGTGTGTCCTGCTCATTTGATTTGCTATTTGTTCTTCAATAAAATAGAATAAAATTTTAAAAAAGATTGGTGGTTTCTGATTTCCTCTTCAATGCTATTTTCCACCTCATTTGTATGTGTATGCATGTGCATGTGTGTGTGCATGCTTGTGTGTGTCTGTGTGTATGATCTTCCCTACAGACTTTCTGATCTGTATGCTCTATATCCTCTTTCATTTTTCAAGTATCTGACATGTGGATTACATCCAGGTTTTTATTCGATGCCATGTATCTTATTCTTTCATCAGTTTTGAGAGGTCTTCAGTATTTGTTTTGAAGAGTTGCATAGGTCGATTTAACTTCTTAAAAAAATTATTTATTTATTTATTTTGCCAGCTCAGCCTGCTCTGAGGGCATGGCTGGTGTGGCATTTGGCTCCAGGGATGAACTGACGTCCCCCATGCTTGTCTAAGTTTGCCTAAGCAGATGCTTTAGGCAGTTGAGTTATCTCACTGGCCCTCATTTAACTTTTGTTTTCTACCACAGTGCATCAATTCATGCCATCAATGTTTTAGACCACTATATTTTCTTATACCATCTAAAGATTTTCTATTACTCTTATGTAAACCTCTAAATGTAAATCTCACATTTTGAAAATAGCTTCCAGAGTTTTTAATTCAAAAATTATTTTTTAATTTATTTTATTTTTATGTATTTGGTAGAGGGTCTGCAGGCTTTCATTATGTAGCTCAGACTCATAGTGATTCTCCTGTTTTCAGCCTCCCATGTGCTGGCATTACAGGCGCATGAGACCACGCTCTGTCTCTATCATGATTGTTCCAGCGCCCTGGTGGCATGGCTGGCACAGCATGGCTCGAGCCCCAGCCGCTGCACTCTACCTAAGCAGGTGCTTTGGTCCACTGAGCTATCTGGCCAGCCCCTGCATTTTTAATGTATTTTAGAAAGAGTTAAATTAATCTTTTCCAGAGAGAAGTTTACCTTTCCTTGATTAAGTATAGTGAGAATGTACAGGTGTGCGACACCAGCTCTTGATTAGTATAGTGAGAACCTTCTTGAGTTTCCCTGGATTTCTTAAATAATCTACATATTAAAACTTCTGTTGTATTTATTTTGGTTTAACTTTTCAAATAGTATCTAAGGAAACACAAATCAAAGTCTTGAATTTAAGTTTTCAATCTATTAATGGAAAAGAAGCATTAACCTGTTCAGGGTAAAGTACCTTTCTTTTTGCTTTTTGCCACAAATATATTCTTAGGGAAATGATGTTTTCTTGTTTCTCTTTTTAACTTCTGATAAAGTTGTATCTGGCAGAGAAGTCATATAATTCTTATTTGAAAGTTATTATATTTTTAATCATTTATAATTCTACCATCCTACCCATTTTATCTAAGTATGTTCCAAATTTTTTTCTTAATTAATGCAGAAGCATTAGCTAGAACATAATTTATACATTTAAAAATCTTCTTTTTTTCCCCTTTTCATTTGAAGGTAACTATTACTATTTCATATCACTTGGCACTGGGAGTATTGCATGTTGTGCTGTCTGATTTTGTCCATCAATCTCTCTCAGATAAAAGGCATGCTGTGCCACTGTGAAATAAATATACAACATTTTGTAACAAAAAATATTCATATCTAGTACGAATTTGAGAGCATAGATCATAGCAAACATAATGTCTGATTTTATATTATGGTGCTATTAACCATGATTAGAGTAGGAATACAGTTGATGAATCTTCCTTAGTGTTGGGATGGGAAGGCAGAGTGGGCAAGGGCAGCAGAAGGCCTTAGGGAGATAGAATTACACGAAGCTACCTGCATGAAATTGCAGCCTGAGAAAGCCCAAGTGAGCCAACATTAGCGTATGCTTTTCTGTTGCTTCTCTTTTAGCCTAAAGCCACTTCTTTGATCTACTTACTTCATTCTAAAAGGTCTGAATTAGCCTCAAAGTTGTCTAAATTCATTAGACATTTGAACTAATAAACTTTTCACAGTGCCTACATAAGGCCTGATGAGGATACAAAATTCACAATGTGGGATATTTTATTTAATCAATAGGAATCTGATGTAAACAATTAATGTTAATGTAATCTTGTCATTCAGGAAAAAAGACATTGAAATAAACCAGCATTTTTCAAATAATCTTCATATAACAAATAGGATACGAATGATATCTGAAGGAAGTATGAGGGCCAGCAGGATAGCTCAGCAGATAAAGTGCCTGCTTAGGTAGATGCAAGGACTGGCGTTAGATCCTTGGTGTACAGTGCTGGCCCCGCCCCCGAGGCACTCTGAGATAGTAATTGAGACTGGATGTGGGGACGCGCACCCATAATCCCAGCACTTGGGAGGCTGAAAACAGGAGGATCACAGGAGTCTGAGCTGTGTAGTTAGTCCCCGTAGACCTGTACTGAATACATTAATAGCAATGATAATAATAATAATAGTAATAAAATGAAGTATGAACTCTGAGTTGGTAAGGCAGTTGTTCTAGGAAAATGAGACCACTGAATCAGAGATGCACACAGGAGTTCACCTTGAAAAGTATATTTGACTTTATCTTTGCGTTATTTTATTATTTATATTATTATTATTAATGTGATAATGAGATATGTGATGATGTGAAGATGCAGTCAAATATACATGGTGTCCATGTAGGTATGGACAACCGAGAAGTTGGAGAAGAAATGATTGTAAGGAAATATAAAATGATTTCCCAATAATATCTTGTTTAATACATTTTTGGTCTTAGTGTTCTCAGAAATTTTGAAAATTAAGATAAGATATTATACTATAGCATTACAGAATACTGAATGTGATTAAAGAATCAGTAATTTTAGGCCATATATCTTGCTTTTATTCTATAACCCAAAGTCTACTTATAAAACTTTAGCAATGAGTGGTACTGTTAACAATTGTATCATTTGTGTTTTAATACAAATTATAATAAGTTTTATCCAGTGGTATTTAAAATATCATTTGTGTTAGTTCATTAACATTATAGAATTTTTTAAAAATTTCAACTAAATACAAAAGTAGTACTCTATTTTGCCTTTGATGCATTTAGAACAAAGTCTGTGTTTTCCTTCTTTTTTCTTCTACTGCTAAAACAGTAGAAGAAAAATGGACCCTACTCCATTTTTCATACCATCGCCTATGGCTGACTTTTTGTGAGAATATCTGATTCTGTTGCTCCAAGAACGAAATACAGGATGAACCATCCAGATGTGGGCTCAACTTTAACAGGACGTGGTGTCTTCAGGCCATTTGCTGGAAAGCTGGGTCTGCAGAGAACAATTTTACTCCTCAGTTTTTTTCTTGTCATTCATTATCATATACCTAGATAACTACTTCCTGCCTTTCTCTTTTATGACAATTTAAACATGGGTGGGAAGTGTAATTATATCCCCAGTTCTGTTGCTATATCTTGACAACGCTAATGAGGATATTCTAAAGAACGCTACCATTCTAATTATCCCAATCATGCATAATTGTAAGCCTGCCTTTAAAACTACTGTTTCTATTTATTCTTTCAAATGGAAGGATGGAAAATATGTTACATATACATTTAAATATTAAAAACTTGCCATATAGACATGCTGTGTATGATAGCAATTTCAAAATTGGTGGCGTATTCTTAGATAACTTCAGTCATTAATGACTATCATATTTGGATGATAATATTAGTTAATTTTTCTACAGTATTTATTATTCCCATCTATATATATTTTCAGCATGTTAACATTTTTAATCTTCATGATAACTCCATGAAGCTGCTCACATGAAATAATTAATAAACTCATCACAACTTACATCAAACTTCAATTTTGATACTTCAAGCTACTTTAAGTTTGTCATCTCAATAAACCTAAAATGTGACTTTTAGAAGTCTATTTTTAAATTACCTTATTTACTCTTTCACTTCCACAAATATCGGTCCACATCAACAGTTTATTTTGCTTAGTCATGTCCTGTGAGCAATGGGATACATGCGGCTTCCTGGACCAGTGGACAAGGAAAGAGAGTGAACCAGCATTTGCAAACAGTGTAATAAGTGACATGGTAGGTTAATGACTGTGATGTCCTTGAAGACCCTGTACTTCATTGAAAGGTGGGAAGATGACTCTATGGGCACTGAAATGCCACTAAAAATTTTGGAATGGGCAATAACATGATCTGATGTGCATTCTAGAAAAATAAATCTGCAGTCAATGGGGAAAGTGAACAAGAAAACAAGACTGTGGTAAGGAGGGAGGCTATGGCAAGCATCCAGGTAAGAAAGTGCTGATGGCAATTTCTACTAAGATTCTGGCAGTCTATATGGAGGTAAGAGGGTAAGTTCAAATACAGTAGGGGTAAGGGCTGGGAGATAGCACAGTAGAGTAAGTGTCTGCCTGGAAAGTGCAGGCTCCTGAGTTCAATCCCTGGTACCACAAAAATAAATAAATAAATAAATAAATAAATAAATAGGGATAAAATTGCCCAGTGATTGCATGTGTCCTATAAAAGAAGATTAAGCAGAGCCTGTAGTTTGAGGCTTATAGCACTAGATAAGTGAGTGTCATTTACTCAATTAGGAACCATTTTAAAAGTAGGGAAGTAGAAGAATTCAGGCAGTTAAGATACCATGTGATGTATACTTTTTCAGTGACCCTCAAAGAAAATAATTTAAAAAGCTGAGACATAAAACACAGAAATATTTTCTACACTGTTGTAATCATTATACACAGAACATATTCAGGCATTAAATCTCTGTCACTTTTTCCAGACTATTAAATCACAAGGCAGTTGTAATCTGTTTTTTGTTTTTTTGTTTTTTTGGTGGAACCAGGGATTGAACTCAGGCCCTTCTGCTTGCCAGAGAAGTGCTTATTCCACTGAGCCATCTCCCCAGCTGCAGTTGTAATCTGAATAATGTTATAGAAACATAATAGTGAGAGTCACAGGCTTAGAGATGAAAAGAAATCGTGCAGGAATAGCTCTTGTACAAAAGATGGAAAAGCACAAAAGTAGACCGGGACAGCCTAGACAGAGAATGGCTATGGACTGGAGATCCAGAAGCTTGTATTCTTCCATTTGTAGACCTTCCATCTGTCCTGTTACCCACTGCCTCAACTCATACTCCTGTACTCTTCCTAGTCTGCCCTCTGGCTGGCTGAGCGTCAATGCTGAGTATCACTTCTTCTTTCTCTCCTTCCCACACGCTACCCCAAATATCTCCACTTCAATAGTTAAGGAGAGCATTAATCTGACTAGAATGTTCATAACACAAAATGAAAGAAGATTGATCCCTTTTGAGATTATTTCTATTCTAAAGCTGTAAAAACTAAGAAAAGAAGTATTGAAAAGGAACTGGTCATTTTATATTTGATAAACAGTCATTTTATTTTTTGGAGGCTTCTTATCTGCTTTTCAGTAAGGTTAAGAAATGAAATGTATTCTGGCTACATAATCTACCAATGTACTGACTCCCACTTCTGCTCACCTTTGCTTGTCCCTGCCTTCGTCAGACAGGTAGCTCTGTGGGCTTCCTCACATCAGGAAAGGTCTGTGCAGAAGAGGGAGCCAGTCCGGGTCAGTAGTCAGGCTTCCCCCTCTGGCCTGGGCTTTCAGGGATCCTGGGCTCTGTGGGGCCATTACACAGTGCAGAAGGGAGGAGACTCGGCACCTTTAGCACAGTGCCAAGAAGGAAAGGGCTGCAAGCTGAGCATAAAGAAACGCACTCCAATGGTAGGATCACCAACTTGTCGAAAGCGGAGTGGGAGGGGTGGGGGGCGCTGAGGCCACACAGCTGGACAGCGAGGGAAAATGGGTCTGAGCATGAGTATGTTTGAGGCATCTGGGTGGGTCAGTGACTGGGAGCGTCCCAGATGGTTGGCTCAGGCCACGTGGCCCCAAGCACAAGGAGAGGACCCTGGAAAGGAAGGGCGTCTAAACAATGCCTGAGGCTGAATTGCTCACTAAGCAATTAGAATGGCACTTTGAGAACAGTACAGTTCATTTTTCAAATAAACAGAACTTCAAGCACTTGAGGTTAGTGGTTTGAGACTTTTACTTAATAAAAATCAAATTTAGAGCCATTTAAATTCACTTTTCTTTTGTATAGCCGATCATGCTGATAAATGATTATGCACACAACACTAACAATAACAGAACGATGTGGAGCAAAGCTGGCGATGATGATTGAAGAAGAGGGAGCTTGTATTCTTTTATTTTCCTGGTCCCTATGGCCTCTGCATTATCATTTCATTCAAAGCCAAACACTGAGAAAGCAGCCAGGTTTCCTATAAAACTGAAAGTAAAATATGTTAGCAACACTGAAAAACAACAAAGTCCTGTCTCTACTTTTATATGTTATCTTTCACTTGATTATGTTCACGTATTTGCAATCATATTTTGTAGGTATTTCCACTTCCTTCTCTAAGCCTTAATGTAGCAAATACCTTTTTAACATGAGAACAGAGAGAATATTTTTATGTTTATTAATTAATTGGATCCAGATAACTCTAGAGAAAAAATATGAGTAATCTGTTCATCATCTATCATATAAACAAGGATTTATGAGAATTTAGGACATATTGCTGGCTATTTTTGTGTTGTTTATTTCCTGGACTGATGCTTTTATTTTGCTGCCTTTATTGCTACATCTTTTCTTGCCTAAAATACACCGGATCCTCTAAATAGCCTGGATTTATTGAACTAGTTCAGATTTATTTTAGCCAAACATACAAGCCTAAAATATTTCTTTTTCATACTGTTTTGTTGGAACTTTCTCTGCTACAGATTACTGGAAAGAGCACCGCCTGAATCAGGCCTTGATTCTAGTTCCTGCTTTGCCTGGTTCCAGAAACTTTATAGGCAAACAATTTACACCTCTACCAGCTTTGCTTATTTATCACCAAAATGTGAATTATAAATTCTGATCTTATCTACCTCACAGAGTTGTCGTGAGGTTCAAAACAAACAAAATCTGTGAAAGCATTCCAGGCATTTGAACACACAGGAACATAAAGTATGACTATCACTATCATTTGGTTCACATTAAACCAAAATACAAACCTTAAAATTAATTGCATTGGGTTTTCCCATTTAGCATTTGTTAAGTAGCTCAAGCGAGTTATCATTGACACATAGAATAGCCCATGTGTGTACATCATTCTGGCTACAGAATATGCTAAGATAGTTAATACTATAATTTACTGTGTGATATCCTTTGGTAGAGGAGATGTTTCCAATTCAAATGGGTGAGCTACGTTTTGTATACTGTTTTATAAAGAGATATTGAACTGTCATGAACAATATCACATGTGCCATAGTACATCACCCCATGATCCTTTTTGGTGACTTGCACCAAAGTTAGGTTTCCCTCATAAAAGTCCTAAGCTTGGGTTTTTATTAAGAGTGGTGATTCTTCCTTCTGGAATCATTGTTTTTTCTTCCTTTGTTCTACGTGGACAGGACTGATCCTAAATTGGTATTTTCTTAATTAAAATTGTTTTGTTTGAACATAAAATCAAATTAAACAGCTCTTTTATCTTAAAATTACTTGATATCTTACCTCCAAAGGAGCAGAATGGTTTTGTGCTGCGTTTTATTTAAAGAATTTGACTTAGTTCAGATATTAATAATTGGTACATTTAGTTGAAATAAATCAGGACAGACAAGTGACTTCAGCCACTCTAGTGCTCAGAAGATGAGAGGCTAAAAATTGTTTGACATCCTAAACATCAAAAAGAGCATGGGGCTGCTTTAACAGAGTGTAATCAAAGAGATACTTTGTGACTTTCCAAACTAGATCATAAAAGGTTACCTCCTCCTGCCCTAGTCTCTTGATAAGATCTCTTTCAGGGTAGCTAGACATCACCTAAGAGGTCTGACTAGGTGGAGTCACTATGCTAGAAAGGCTTCTTTTTAGCAGCTACAGGAAGCATCATCCTCTCTGAGGCCTCAGCCAACAGCAGGTCTCCAATGCAGCCACGATTGACACTCTGGCATGCCCAGGCCACCTTGGATGACTACAGCTCCAGCTGACATCAAGACCGCAATTGCATGAGATCTGCAGTGAGCCCTGCCTTGTCTAGCCTTTCCCAGAACTCCTGACCCATGACATCATGAGCGAAATAAAATAAGGAGACTATAAATTTAAAAATCACTTTTATAGAGCAATAATTTAGCTAGAACAATGGCTCAAAACTCATTTTGGTGGATCTTAGGTAAGGCTAACTATAGTTTCCAAAGTTTCTACTGTTAGTTTTTTTATTCCTTAACCTGTGAGCTACCTAATGCATCATTAATACCCTTGTTCCTTTCTCTTTTAAATAAATATATGTATTAATTAGAGTAATTATAAAGTTCTCATAAAATGTGTATAAAATGTTTTTCAAAATGAGTGTTTGTAAAGCATTATTATTCTAGATAATTTAAGTAAAAATTATAATGTTAATGCTTTACAATAGAAAATTTTGGGGTTTCACAAATAACATTTCCAAGGAAATATTTAAGGTATTTTCAATAATACTACTTATTGTTAGATTGAAGGAGAGGGTAGAAAAATACAAATTCTAGTCAAAGTACATAAATGCATATGCCTATTTACAATTTCATTTTCTTTCTCTTTCTTATTGTGGTATTACTCAGCGTGATGTATTATGGGTTTTAGGGTGATTTATATTCATCATAAAATTTCTTCTCAATATTATTAGAGCCCATTGTTAGAGAAGCTTAGGATTGTCTCAAAGTCATTTATCATTCCAAATTTATAATGAAACCACTGTTAGGCAGCTTCAAGACCATCATGTTTACACTTCTGGAAAGCAACATAGTGAAAGAATACTTATGAAGCAACCTTCGGGCTTTTATATTGTGCTATTGTGCTAAATATTATTAAAGCTAGAACTTTTTAACACCAATCCTATCAAGAATCAACTGCGAAGGTATTTCAGAGGCTACATTCCTACATCTTGTTTCTCCTTTCCTCCGATGGTGAAGGAGCTGCTTCTGGCAAGTCTGGCCCTTGCGCTGCACTGGAGTGTGCTTTTAAAAGCATTGACATTTACTAAGGTCTTTAAAGGGAAGAAAGCTACATTCTTCAGACTGTATTTCGGGGAATTGTGTGCATACTTAACTAGATTTCTTTTTCTGTGCAATGATAATTGTACAGAAATTGGAATGTGCCCTTTAAAAAGTCTCAAAACTGAAACTCCTGCTCAGAGAGGAGAGCTGTGTATCTCTACCCTGAGAGATATTTCATGTCTTTAGAGACCTGGGTTACACAGAACCAAAAGCCAAGCGGTGGTCAGCTTGTTACACCAAGCTGAACAGAAGTGTGGTGTTGGGTGTGGGAGGCCCACCTGAGGCTTGTTGCCAGCAGCATGAGAGGCAGAGCCTGAGAAGAGAGAGGCTTTTAGGGAGGCTGTTTGAAAGCTATTGGGGAGCTGTAGGAAGCTGCTGGTTCTCTTGGGCTACTCTGCTGGGGGACCTTGTCATGCCTGCCTTCCTAGTGAATGAGGTTGTTTTTCTTGCTTGAGGAGCTTTGGACCTTGATATCACTGAGCATGGCTGCAGTTTACTTTGGGGGAACTCTGGTCCCCACCTTGAGCATTGCTTCCTGGCTCCAGAAGGGAAGGTAGTTCACAGCTCACTCTCATGGAGAAGCTGGTTGTGTTCTTTCCTGATGGGAACTCAGCTTTCCTCGTCCTTGGAGGAGCTCAGGACCTCACTGTTGCTGAGGATGGCCACAGTATTTTTCAGAGGAGCTCTAGCTTTTGCCTTGAGCATTGCTTCCTGGCCTCCAGTTTGGATCTCTCAGCCTGCTAGCACAGGTCCCTCATCCCACTGGCTCAGGCTTTCTAGCTTCCGCCATTGACCTTGGCCTTTCCCAGAGCAGATCCATGAAACAGGTCTGCATTAGACATTGTCATGGGCTTTCAGTACTTGTGGGAGACACTGTTATGAGCTCTAGGTCTTCAGCTGTGCTGATGGAGGACATTATTGCAGGATCCAGGCCCTCAGCTCGAGTCTTTCCTTGTTAGTATATGGACAGATTTCTTGTACTTTCTTTTTATGTATGATTCTTTTGCTGCCTATTATAAGTAATCTTATAAATACATAGCTTGTGTTAAATTGTTACCCCTCAAAAAACTCCAAACCATGACACAGTCTCAACTGGATGAGACTGACACTTACAGTTTTTTTTTTTTTTTTTTAATATATTTGGTACAGGGTCTCACTATGCAGCTCAAACTCATAGTGCTTCTCCTGTTTTAAGCCTCCTCAGTGCTGGGATACAGGCACATGCGATCACTCCTGGACTTAGTGGCCGGCTCAGCATGCCTGGGGACAGGGCCAGCGGGGCATGTGGTGCCAGGGATAGAATCCTGGTCCCTGCATTTGCCTGCGCTATTCACTGGGCTCTCTTGCCCCCTGAAGACTGACAATTGTAGAATGCTAAAATATGATATATGAATCTAGGAATTGCTAGCAATCACAGTGAGTTGGAGTTTTGGATTCTTGTTCCTGAAGTTGCAGCTGCAGGAGATACTGCTGAACTTGCCCTGCCTATGCATGAGAGCAAGCTCGAGACAATGTTAATAGTACAAAGAAATTACTTATGTGTGAATGGTCTGAGACTATGAAGTGTTTCATACCAACAAAGATATGTCTCTGAATTTTGTGGGCTTAAGTTATGTTTTTGGTACCAGGAATCAAATTCAGGACCTTGAGCTTGCCAGGCAGGCTCTGTGCCACTGAACTGGATCCCTGACCCTGCCTCTGTATTTTAAGGTGAACATAAAGTACTACAAAATCAACTTGTGTTAGACCTAAAATACTTGCTTTTACCCTTTAGTGTCTTAAACATCTTACATAGGCATTTTTTTTCAAATTAATACTCTTGAAACACTAAGCATGCCAAGAGCATGAAATGTACAATAATTAGAGCTAAAAAACCAAAGGGAAAGGTAATTATCCTTAAGAAGAGATATGCCTGAGTATAAGGGTTGACTAGACGAATTTTATAAACATTTCAAAAGATGCCTAGGGGACACAATGTATTGCATTTAAGGGAGGATTTACACGAAATTACCAGAGCTCTCAAAAATGCTTTAGTAATATACCATTTTGAAACTCTATAGGTTTAGGGATGGTTTTGATAATTATGGATCAACTATACTAGTTACAATTAGAAGCTATCAGACCCTATATATTCCATGCCTGGCCTCACCTCAATATTCAGGTCTCATTTCAAAATTTCCATCTCAGAGTAGACCTATTCACCAAATTAATTCTGTACCTTTCCCCTGCCAACAATCTCAAATGATTCCTTTGGGAAGTTTATTTTATGGTGCGGGAGATCAAACCTAGAGCCTCATGCCTGCTGGGTCAGTGCTGTAGCACTAAACCACAGGACAAGTCCTTTGTTTTTTCACAGCTATGAAAAAACTTCTGGGCTTGCAACACTGAGACGTGGGTGTGGCAAACATTCCTGTAATCCCAGCCTTAGGAAGCCTAAGGCAGGAACATCACCTTGAACCTCAGCTACACAGTGCATTTGAGATCAGCTTGAACTGCATGGCAACACTCTGAAAGAAACAAACAAACAAAAAGGCCAGATAGAAAAAGAGAATAAAAACAAAACACAAAAAGCAAATTGAGACAAGGAAAAATAAAAGCGTCCATTGTTTTATTTTCTTATGGATATATTGTAGCTGGGTGATGGGATTTTCAGGCCCCTTGGCTCATAGTTGGCAGCTATTCTCAGCAAAACTCCACCAAATTTCTTTTCTTTGTTTTACAGACAGAACAAAGTAGCATTAAAACAGAAAAATTATAAGTGATGCAGAATTTCACCTAACAAAATAATACGAATTTTACAGTATCTGTTGTAGTGCATAGTGTTTTCTTCCAACTTATGTGCAAGTTTGTGTTTTTAAAACTCCTGGGCCACAGGTAAATTTCTGATGCACTGACTAAAGCAAAAGAAGGTCTTTTCATCGTCTTCGGCTTTCCCCTTGCTCATGCCATTCTTCCTTACTTGATCTCTGTAATGTTTTTCCCAGTATAAAATAAATCATGCCTGATTATGCCTGGGTTTGTGCACATTTTCCCCCACTCACAGGCCCTCTTTCCTTCACTCCTGTTATGGTTTATGTCCAAAATGTCCCCCCAAATAGTCATGTGGAGCATTTGGAAGGTGACTGGATCACAGGGGTGCTGTACCTGTCAGTGGATGGATCAACTGGCGGTATTTGTTTTTGGGGAGAGGCCTGCTTGGGGGAGGGATTACTGGGGACTGAACTTCCTTCTCAGTTTCTGCTTCCTCCATGACTTGAGCAGCTGATTTCTACCATGCCTTTGCACTGTGTCAAGTTTTGCCATAGAACCAGCCAACAGGTCACTAAACCCATTGAAAGTGGGACAAATAGACCTCTGCGCCTTTCAGCTGTGGGTGTTGGGTCCAAGTGCCAAAGGGCTGCACGATACATTCTGCTTTCCACAAATCACACAACCTCTGGAAATTTGGGGTGGTATTTGTGTACAACCATCTTACACATGTATATAGCTAATCATCTTTGGTGGCAGAAGAACTAGTTCTAGGACAGGCTGTGGACAAACTGCAATGCTATCTTCCCTTATGTAACATGGTGTAGTGTCTGTCCATAGGGAACACTCATCCTGCTTCAAGGCATCCCTAGGTTGACCTAGTAACTAGCACAATAAAGATGCGATCTACATAGTTGTCATACTGTAATGCGTGGTGATACTGCCAAAGACTTCCATAAAGAATGTCCTGGTCATATCTAACTGCATTTCTTAATGGTTTTGATCTGCATTTGATTGAGTCTGTAGAACCTGTTATCTGCTAGGCACCAAATGGATTTCATTTTGATTTTAATTTTGTAAACCTTAAAGAGGTAATGTGATAATAACAGTCAAGAACTAAAAAGCCATATTTTAGGGAAGTTGGCCAATTTGAAGCAGATCGTGCTCTTTATTAAATGTGACTCACTAAATAATGGTGTGAAACCAGTGAGTTAGAAGAGCTGGCTGTGTTTCAAGCATGTCTGCATATTGTGGTCTAAATAATACATAGACAATGGTAGAGCTGCAGAGAATACAGGGCCACTGATTTTTTTTTTATAAAAAAATAATAGTTTTGTAAGGGCTTTTTTTTCAGGAAATAAATGCAACTTATATTTAGTGATTGGGATAGATCTTATAAAATTTGAGTCATATCCCTTAGCCCATCTTCCTGAACCTAGGCAGAGTTCTAATAAATATTTCTGGGGGAGAAAATGTAGATCCCCCTCACACTACAACCCTCCTATTAGTACATAAATATTAGTATCATTCTAACACAAACCATACTTCTATACAACCTTTTTCCATCATCTGCTTCCAAAATGCTGCTTTTTTCATATTTTCTACATATGCAGATCTCCTGAAGGAAAAATCAAGGAACTGGCACTGGCTGTTAGAATAAGAGCTGAGCTAGGAAGGAGTCACACATTTGCAAGTTGGAAGCGCAGTCCATCTCCCTGTAGACAACTATCTGTTCCCCCCTGTGTCCCTAGGGTTGTCCAGATTTATCTTGCAGATCAAAACTGGTGTTCAAAGCCCGGGCTATGTTTGTGAAGGGCAGAGAAGGGTATACTTAGGGGAAATGACTCCAGCACACAGAAAAACTGACTGTTAGCAAATCTTTCTTTATTTCCCTGAAAACTTTCCTTTTGTTTCTCCATTTATCTACAGTCTCTCTCTCTCTCTCTCTCTCTCTCTCTCTCTCTCTCTGTACTATAAAATTATAAGACGTGCCACTGGTTGTCTTACTCTGTTTTCCTCTTCTTACTCATACAGCATGATCTCCCTTTTCTAGTCACTAAACCTAAAGTGATAAAATTCCTGTACAGTCTCTAGACAGCCCCAGTAAATGCTCCGTTGATTGCTCATTAGACTGAGGAGATTGGGTGGCTAATGGGGAGACATCTTGAGAATGATGAGGGGAGTATTTTTTTTTTAATTCTGGAAATACTCAATTACTGAGTTGAAGAAAATTGAGAACCAGGGGAGCTGATTCATCCCTATTTAATTGTTACAGACCAACTAAATGCTAAAAGGAAGGCAAGATAGGAACTTTCACTGAGAATGTTGAGATTGATTTCACTGACATGCTGGTAATTAACTACATGAAATTTGGCATCTCATATGATTTTGATTTATAAAAAATTTCCTAAAAATGAAGGAAAACTATATTCAATTTGGTCCTGAAACTTTTTATTGTTTGAGTGAAAAGATTAGCAGTCAACCTGCAATCCTTCCAAGCAGCAGACGTGATCCCTTAGGACATTTCTGAAACATTAACTTTAGATGCTTTTGTGTGAAAATTTCAAGAGGGCCCTTTTTAAAACTACACTCCTTTAAAAATAGTTTTATTTTACAATTATACTCTAATGTCGCACAAAGATAATGGCAATATAATCCATAAGGAAAATTCAAAACTCAACTGTTACTTTCTGCTTATGCCATATAAATAATCATCTAGTTTTTATATATCTCATCCCTATAAGCAGTACCTTCATCCTATCCAGCAAATTTTGAGTGTTCTATTTTATCTGAAAAATATGTACAGTATTTAATTGTTGTTTAAATTTTCTTAATATAGTGAAATGATTCCATGTAAGAAAGTTGAAATTTTTAAAAATAATGGTCAATTATGACACAAATATGAAAATAAAGAAAAATTGAATTCATGTTTACCAGATTATCTAAATCTCTGATCAGTTTTTCATAATCAGCACCACATTATGAATGCACAAACACATAATAAATTTTTTTTTCATTTTGCTGAAACCCAAAATATAACTATGATGACATATGAGCAGAGTCCCACATTTTCATCACATGGTATCAGCCAAATCTCTCCTGTAGCCATCAGAACCGAGTGTTTCTGAAAGATGACCTACTGTTTGACAACCTGAAAAAGAGAGAGCTTTCAATGCCATGAAGAGCACCTTCCATTCTGACTCATAAATGCAGAATGAATCCACGTACAAGCTTCCTCTATCTTGATTGAAATGCTTTTTAGAAACAAATCTTTATTTACTTGGTAATTTTTATGTTTGGCTGAAAAAAAATCCAATTCAAATATTTCAAAAGAATTCTGGCTTTCTTTAACATAGTTTTTGGAGACCTATCAATGACATGAAATGCCTCTCACACTTTCTCTCAAACACTGTCACGTTTGGCAGGTGACATTTTCTTCTTCACATAACTTATCTGACACAAGAGTGTATCAGCAATATACTACAGGAAAGATAATTGGAATCAAGAAAGCTAATCCACATTTCTGCTTCAACTGTCAGAGGGGGAAAAAATGAAGTCACAGCAAATACTTTTAAAAGCACAACAGTCGAATGTCAATTTCCTGACTCAGCACCCCAAACAAAAATGGCAAATCTATTCACAAAGCTGTAAGAATCTGTCACATCTGGTGTTCAGTGGCATAATGTGCTTTCATACTAACTTGAATGAAAGTTTTAAGGGAAAAAATGTGACAAACATTTTGCCCAACCTCCAGGTAAGGTTATAATATACTACAGAAAGGCGTATTATCCAATAAATGCCTAAGAGTTAAAGTATAAAATTGGTACTTTGGTTTAACAGAATAAAAGTTTTAAGAAAATAATTCCAGGTGCAAGAAAGGACAATGATTGCCATCTGATACTTGGAGAAAAACAATGTCATCTGGCCACAGAGCTAATCAGAAGCAGAGACCCAGGTAAATCTTCACAGTGTGCCATGCACCTACCCTCATCCTTTCTGTGCCATGAAGAAGAGATGCCTTTGCATTAGGCAAAGATGATCATAACAACTAGAGAAACTTCTCTGGTTGGTGGAAAGAAAAGAAGTCTGACTTTGATAAGTACCTTGCTCCTTTGCATGGCAAGTCAAGGAGGGCATTTTTGAAAGTAGAACTTGCTTGGCAGAGGACAGTTCCCACACAGTCCCTCTCCTGCCATTTTCCCCCCTTTCCTTCCTCCTCTCTCTGCAGGGCCCTTGCTCCTTCCCATCACCCCACACACCTCTTCTGTTCAGGAAGTACCTGGCTTGGGAACATTCATCTTCATAACTGAGATGCTGCCATGCTGCTCCAAAAGCTGAAAAAGGTTCTTGCATGGGAGAAAAAAAAAATATCTGAAAATCTCCTGGGTTAGCTGTCATTTTATGAAAAAGTTCCTTTTTGAAACAGGACATACAAATAAGAAACGGCTTCTGGACTCCAGGGAGCTCCCCTTACCCTTTGCTCTATCCTACCATAGATCACTTTTTACCAGGCTGAACAAGGAGAAATGGGAGTGAGATTCTAAGCTTGACTTATAAAAGTCAAGAAGTTAAGCAAACAAGAAAGTTTGTATTTCTTTGTTTTCATTTTCTACATTTGTGCTAATGCACGTAGAGGGAAAATATCTAAGAGAATTATTTTTACATGAAAATTTAAAATTTGATCTTCCATAATCTAAATTCTGAATCTTGGCGACTTCCAAATGGGGATCTGATCATCACACAGGGCATGGATCAGTGCAGACTGGGTCACTGCCTGCCACACACTGACCGCTAACAATCACATATCCATGTAAATATGCAAATATATGTTTCTATGATGAACAGTTAAGTGTAATTAGTTCTGCCTCTAACAACAGATTCAGGAAAACAATACATATTAGCCTACCCATACCATAAAGACGTAAATTAGTCTGCCTTCTCTGCTCTTTAAACTTTCAAACATGCATATCAAGACTTAGCTAACAGCGAGTCTTGTACTTTCATAAAATTTCCTTATCTTTAGCTTGACTTTTGCTGCTTTTGGGTTTTATTGCTTTCTTCCTACTTTCTTATATATGCAAGCAAGTCAGCAGCTGATTTTCTGCTGAAGTTAAAACATGGCTTTTGGAACTGGGGACACAATTCTTAAAACAGAAATAACGATCTATTATAGCCTCTACAAGGGGCAGTTATGGAAATAATTTTGTGTGAAGGAGGGGTGGACTAGTTGATAAATTGTATGCTTAGGAGGGACATTTAACCTGGATTAAGGGACTCAGAAAAATGATCTGTATGAAATGTGAGATTTAAAGTAAGAGAGAATGTGAGGCTATAGCTCTGGAATAGGCTTCACTAATGGGCTCAGAGCCTAGCACCCGCGAACTGCTACCACAAAAGAAAAACAAAATATAACTGAAAATAAACGCGAAGGGTGAAGAGTTGTTATCCTGGTGAGAAAAGGATATGGCTAGAGACAAAGTCAGAATGGAGGAATTCTCCAACAATTAGGTGATATCAGCAAAAACCATATTATGACACATTATATTAACGAATTTTCTGGGTCTTAAAATGTAATTATTAAACAATTATATGAATACTCTCATGTGAGCCATAATAAAATTTACTTTGGCTGTAGTTTAGAGAATGGATCATAGAACATCCATAACTAGAGGTGAAAATATGAAGTAGCTGCTGGAACCATCTACTAACAGAAAATGATAGGTAGTCTAAGGAAATTCTTGAGAAGTTTATGAGAAATCATTACTTTCTTTGTCTACTTATCTACGTATCTATGTAAATTCTGGTGGAGAACTGAGTGCTAATATGTTGAGAACCTGGGTATAGTTGTCCTTGCTTGAGACAGGAGATATGCTAAAAGAAACATACCTTATGGCAAAATGAGTTACTTTGTACTTGATCAGTTTGGATTGCCTGAGGCATTACAGTGAAACTTTCCTGTAGACCTGTCGTATCCATAGTTTCAAGGAGATGTTCAGAAACAGAGAAGAGGCACAGAGGAAGAGGAAAAAGCAGAGGGAGGGAGATGAAGAGAGAGAGAGAGAGAGAGAGACAAAGACAAAGACAGAGAGACAGACAGAGAAGAGAGAGAAAGACACAGAGAGAGACAGACAGACAGACAGGCAGACAGGCAGACAGAGACAGAGAGAGAGACAGGGAGAAAAAGACGAAAGATCTTGTAGTTGTCTCATCCTTGCTAGATGTGGGGCTGTAGGAGTAGATGAGACATGCCAAGGAATCATATGAAAAGAAAAAGTAAGAGGGCTGGCCAGATAACTCAGCAGACAAAAGCACCTGCTTAGGCAGTGGCCAGGGATTTGATCCGCAGTGTGCTGTGCCAGCTCCAGCCTCAGGGAGCAATGAGATGGTCATTGAGACTGGGCCTGGTGGCTCACTCCTGTAATCCCAGCTCTTGGGAAGCTGAAAACAGATGGATCACTACAAGTCCAATCTACATAGTGAGATCCTATAGACCCTGCAGACCCTGTACCAAAGGCAAAAAAAGAACAAACAAACAAACAAACAAAAAAACCCTAAGACTGTACAATGCTTGGAAGAAAATAAATATTCAAAATAGAGACCCAAGAAAAGAAACCTGAGAAGTACACAGAAGAGCAGAAGCAGAAGCAGCAGAGTCATCATGGACAGACTCTGGGTTTGGCACCTTCTCGGGGTGTGCCTTAATGATCCCTGCTTTGCCTGTTTCCTTTAGGACACAGTGTTGTAAATTCAGAACTTAAAGATTTAATAGGAAGCATGCACTTACTTGATTACCCACCCCTACTATTCTGTCTTCTCAACTCTGTACCATGGAAGACTAAACCCTTCAGGTTCCTGTCCAGCTGCACCTCCCAACCCCTACCCCAAAGCTTAGCACAAGCCCAGAGGAAGAGAGGAACTAGAGTGTTTGGTATTCAGGTTTCCTACCATCCACGACACTCCAGTGTTTGTTTCTCTGCAGTGACTATTCCAGAAGTTTCACAACTCCTCTCTCCAATCTCCACAGTTCCAATGTGTCCCAGGCCTCAAGGAACACTATTTCTTTCCCTACAGTACCATATCTTCTCCCCCTCTTCTCTTGTCTTTCCTTCTCTCCTCTTGTTTTGCTCATCTTCCCAGCTAACGCTTTTATTTTAGTACCAGGGGATTGAACTCTGGACATTGCACTTGCCAGACATTTGCTTATGCTATTGAGCTATCTCCCTGACCCAGCTCACACTTTTTTTTGTAAGTGGTACTTTCATAAATATAAAAATCTACAGCCCATTAAAAATCTCTTATCAAAGTCTTTCATGCATTTAAACTTATAGGGCTACCCACATGCACTTGGCCTCTCTTCATTCAAGACCTCAGTCTTTCTCCCTGAGCCATGGTCCTATCCTGTCTTACTTGCCCAGGAGTCTCCCACCACTAGCTATTTTAACTTCTCTATCCTAAATTTTCATGTTTCCCTTTCCTCTGGATAATTCTCATTGATTTTAAACATGTTCAGTTACTTCTCCTCTTAAGGAAAAGCAGCCAACTTTTGTCTATCATTCCCTCCAGATATCTTCCTATTTCCTCTTCACAGGCAAACCTCATTCAATGACTGATGTGTTTTTTATTTAGTTTCTATTCTCCCACCTACAATCATCTTTAGCTCACTCCATCTGGCTACTGTTCTAAGTTATCGTAGAAAAGTCCTCATTAAAGTCACTAATGATTTCTGAGTGTTTAAATTCAATGCATACTATTCATTCCTTAACACTCTGTCCTTTTTGAAATACATTCTGTTTTCCCTTGGACAGATGCAGGGAAAAACACAAATGATAAACTAGAAGCCCAACTCTCCTTGTTGCCAGTAAGCGGAGACATTGGGCATGATAGTACAGGACAATGGACAATAATCCCAGCTACTTAAGAGTCTGAAGCAGGAGGATTTTAAACTCAAGGCCAGCCTGGGCAGCTCTGTAAGACCTTGTTTCAAAATAAAAATTGAAAAGTGGCTAGTGTGGAACATAATCACACCCAGTGGCTCTGGGTTTGGCCTGCAGCAGGAAAGAAGGTGGAGTAAGAGGTGAGATTCTGCTCTCCTCCCTGTTTCCTTAGAGCCATTACTTTAGAAAACTGGTACTTTCTCCTTTCTTTGAAGTGAACATTATTCTGTTGAAATTAGGTAGGACTTTTATAACTTTATCACCACAGAAACGTTTTCTCAAGGACCTTTCTATTTCTGAGTCAGGGTGGGAACCTAACTTCTATGAGTGGTGGGTGCCTCTCTCCGAATTGCAACATTGCTTCCGGTCATTCAATATGCAGATTTGTGCTCCCTTCCTTGCCTAGGCAAGGCCAATTATTAGGAATACATGGTCACTCTAATTATCATACTATAGAAATGATCCCTTAAAGTATAGCCTTAGTCACCCTAATTATCAAGAACAGTTAGGATAAACTATGTGTGGCAAATGGTGCTACTGAGTCATTTATTTGAGGACTATTTATTCTTTATTTTGAGAACATACTGTGTATATAATTGGTTGGCTCTGCTTGGGTATACGAAAAGATAAGATTTCTCTCTACCTTTGTAATTTCTTAGAAGATTACTTATGATGTACACCCTGTTCTAGCTTAATGCTTGTTCAAAAGTGAAATAAAAGATTTTTCTTGTTCTTGCTCTGGAAGAGAATTTCTGACAGGATTGAGAGATTTAAATTATCATTTCTTCAACACAGGTTATCATCAATAATCCTGTTTTCTATTCTGTGTGATACAATCCTCTTTTACACTGACCAGTTTTACACACTGCACAACGCATTTTCAAAATGTGAGTACTGTTATATTAAACCAAAGGTTCATCTCTTTCTCCAAATCATTTCTTAAAATGTTTCAGAAATTTATTGGATTAAAAATTAAAATCAGCATGACAGGGTCCCCAGCCTACTGACTCCACAGCTCATACTTATTTTCTTGTCTTAACTACAGTAACGTCCCAATTACTCTAATGTACCATACTCTTTCAGTCAAAACGTTTTGCCCTTGTCAGTGCTTTCATTCCTTTTGCCTGTTTACCTCCAATTTATGATTAGGATCATGGTTTCAGTGTTATGTCTTTGAGTAAATGTTCGGTGTCACAAAATCATGGGCAGATTTTCTGGGTATAGTTATCAAACCACTGCCTGAATGTTTTTATAAACCTACTACAGAATGTGTTGTGAAATCATTTGATTGTTGACTGCTGATTTGTGGAAGGCAGAATTTTTACCTCTCTTTATATACCATCGTTAAGGGCCAGTGAAATAGCTCAGCACACTAAGCACCTGCTTAGGCAAGCACAGGGGCCAGCGTTTGATTCCTGGTACTGCATGCCACACCCTCAGGCATGCTGAGCCAGTGACAGAGTCCAGTTGTGGTGGCATGCACCTGTAATCCCAGCACTAATGAGGCAGAAAACAGGAGGGTCACTATGAATGCAAGCTGTGTAGTGAGACCCTGCACATACAAAAAGACACACAAAATGTATGCTATTGCTACTCCATTGTCTCAGAGATGGTGGAAGGAATTTAGGAAATATTACATTTATCCTGCTCCTCTTTGGGAAACAGTGCTTCCATTATATGCCTTAAATGGAGAAAAGAGCTAGTGTTTCAATATTTACTTTGATCAAATCTTAGCTTCTTCTGAATCTTAAGTGTAAAAGTGTGTGCCTAAGTAATTAAATGTTACAGTAAACTTGATTTTATGTATTGCATTAGTGAATTTAGTACTGACTTTTGAATTTGATTCCTGCTGCTGAATATTGATTATTATGTAGCAAATTCACTGAAAAATTTAGCGATTTAAAATGGGAGTTGATAATTTTTTTCTGTAAACATACACTAAATATTTTTAAATCTCTGCTGCAACCACACTACATCATTGTAAGATAAAAGCAGTCATCAATAACACAGAAAAAGAATATGGTTGTGTTCTCATACAACTTTGCTGCTGCACATGGAAATATGACTTTCAAATAATTTCCTTATTTGAATACTATACTATTCTTTTTCAACTCTTACAACATAGGATCTGCTCAAATGAAAACAGCAGTGGGCTAGACTTGTCCTATGAGTTATAGTTCGCTGACCTTATTCTTATTGTCTTTATTTGTAACCATGAGAGTTAAGACAGAGCACAGCAGAATGATTCTCCTGCTCCTCTGCAGGGTGGTCCTTTGCTGGCACCTGGCTTCGGACATAGCACCCTTCAGGGTCTGAGATGGCTTTCTTCATAATGCTGGCACCTTAGTGAGATTTCCTGAAAGGCTGAGCTCAGCTGGGATTGTGACTCCAACTGTTGAACTGGCTTTCACAGACACTTAGGGTTACTAACATATATTTTGACAGAGGGTGAGGTATTTTCCACATGAAAAATGAATCTGGGTTTGAGAAGAAAAGATGATGCTTATCAGCACTAACAAAGTACAGTGGTGTAATGGTTTCTTAGCTTCTTCCTAAGAAAGTGCTTATGCTAATATACACTGCCAAGTTCTATGAAACTGTTCACTTTTCATCTTATCATTTTCTTTATTTTTTCTTCATCCTTCATTTGCCTTTTCTTTTCTGTTCAAAACAGGCCTGCAGAGGAAATGCTGAAGCATAATCCTGTGTTAATTTATGGGCCATGGTGTGGCTTACTAGAAATGAAATGCTCCGGTCCCATGAAATCCTAATCACTTTCACAGCCAGCAGGTGCCAGAGTTAAAACATTTCCAGTGAAGTGAATAAGAACATTAAATAAAACCAGTGCTTGGGACTGGATGCATTTAAGTCAGGTAAAAGAAAGTACCATGCTACTGATCAAAGCCTGGCCCAGGGAGGCAGCTCCATTTGGCTTTAACTCAGCAGGGAAGGCAGTAACTTCAAATCCATGGTCAGTTCAATTCAATTTATGAGAGACTTACCCAGTTACTTCTGTGTTGCATACCAAGCACAGGGGTTCTGAGCTGGCTTATGAAAAATCTCCCAGGTGAAAGAGATATATAGAAATTGTCCTCCTGCAAGTTGTTTCAACTATTCTGACCCCTTAAACCATTTTCTTAGAGCAGATCAGAATTTCAAAAGAGGAAGGCGTCAGTGTTTGGAGTGGGCAGTTGAGGTCTCATCATTGGTGAAAATTTATCATATTATGTGGCACAAGTGGTGGGGAAAGCCCTCTCCATTAACAACTGATTAGGAGTTGCCTGGCTGAAAACATCTTTGGGGAAAATCTAAATTTAGACATACTGAGATTAAAGAAAGCCCCAATCATACGAAGGACTGAGAGTCATAATTCTAAACTCCAAGAAGAAAAGATCTGAAAACATCTTTGAGCATATTTCAAACACAAGATAAGATGAAACAATGTATACTTTAAAATTAATACAAGTTTAAGTGTGACAGTCAATTATGATTACTCAAAATAAAATTTAAAAGCTAGCAGAATTTGTTCATATATCCTGACCAGCAAAAGGGTATTACATCCAGTAGAATAATGAAGGAAAGTGGGATGGTGAGCCGACAACTACAGACATTCAACAAATTGATGCAGTATTAGGTTTGCAGTGCCTAATATGAACACATTCACAGGATGGGCACATCACTAAGACTATGCAACATATGGTAATGTTAGAATCAGTTCACTTTTCATGCAAATTAAGGAAGCACATAGGACATTGCCCATAATTTAATTTTCAGTGTAGTTTTGACTTTGAGCACCCATTTTTACATAAAAATGGTTTCATAAGCAATGTAAAATAGCTCTGATAATGTACAACAGTAAAGACATTTTTAGAAATTAAACATATGATGTTCTTTATAATAATGCTTAATTGGGAGAACTTTGCAATGTTTGTGCAGTATCCATTTCTGTAGTGATTTACAAACACCGGGAAAGGACCGAGAAGTTTCCCTCATAGGAGTGGGACAGGCATGGAAGGAAGAGGGCAAGGAAAGGTAGATGGATACAAACTCAGTCACCGATTCCTTGAGTTAGACATTAGTCTGGGGGTGGGAAAGAAGACAGCATCTATGTAACAAGAGAATATATGCTTTTCCTTTTCAAGTTGAATAATAAAATTGTTGTTTAGATCTGCAAGATGACAGAAGAAAACCTTTAGGGGCTCTTGAGTTTCATGCCTTCTGTTAGTCTGCACCCTGAAAGAATAACTACAGGAATATTTTATTACCACAGAGTGCCAATCCTTTCCTTCCTTTCAACCAGTTTTGTCAAAATTCTAACAAGAATAATTCAGTTTTATAAAACAAAGCTGTTCCAGAATATAATTGCTAATGGAATACTTGAAAGCCCTTTTTGTTTTGACAAGTTGAGTTCAAATAGTGTTTGTGGCAGGGGAACATCATTTGTTTTTTATCTACATCCAGACACCTTATCCCTGCAAAAACTTTTGTGCCGCGAGTTTTGAAAAGAAATCCTGTCTCAAGTTTTGACAGTGTTCTCTGCTGATAATTCTTAACCAATTAAAGCGGACCCACCAGAGACCTTGTTCATAAAAGATTTACAGAAAAGTCACAGTGTTGTGAATTCAAAATAAAGAGTATAAAGATAAGTGAGCGATCTTTGAATAAAAACACATTCAGTAATAGACAAAACATACCAACTCAAAATGCAGTGGAAGGGTATTAACCAAAAAGCAATGTCTTAGGAGACATTTTTTCTCACTTAACAGCTCTTTAACCAGAGTTCTTCAGGGTTACTTTGAAAGACTGTAACACTTAATAGGTAATTGGGTCAATCTCACTGTTTTGAGATAATACTCTAGGGACCCTGCATTATGCCTCCACAAAACAGCATCATTTTGATAATGAAAAAGCAAAATGTTAGTTTGGTTGTCTCCAGGCAAATTGATAGTAATGAAGAAGCTGGTTCATTTATCTATAAGATATATTTCACATCCAAGACTGGCTTAAGTCTAGTCACTAGCATGCAACAGCTGTAAGTGTTTTAGAATGCAATTTTACTTTTGCAAGATTGAATGCTTTGTGCCTGTTTTTCAGTTAGGTACATCAGCAGCAGGAAATGAGGTCTACGGCAGCAAATGAGAGACACGGGTGTGTATACCACTGATCTTGCAGGAAAGAGTGGGTAAGAGAGTGGAATTAAAATGTACTCAGTTCTTATTGTATTTCAGGCACTGTGGGAGGGCCCTATTATTTTACCACAATAGCCTCATAAAGCATGCACGAACATTGCTAATTTGATGAATACAAGACAGTTTCAGAGAAGTTATAGAATTTCTCCAGTGGCACATAGACACTGTGAGCATTTCCAGGTTGGGTCGGTCTCATTCTGAAGTTATATTGTTACAAAACTGAGTCATCAAGCAGAGAGCTGAATAAAATACAGGTCAATGCTTCATATTATCGTATACCTGTGAATTAGGCAGAGTCTTGTGAAATTGCAGGCTCTGATTCTGTAGGTACAAGGAGGTGCCTGACATCCTATTTTAGTACTCTCCCGGACAGTGCTAATAGCATTGGTGTGGAGAGTTGGTAGCCTCTACCTTACCTTCTTGGGTTCAATGATGAAATATAAATTTCAGAGAAAAAGTCTAAGGTCCTATAACAACCTCGTGACAGCCAAGTCTGAGCCAGTGTTAATGCTAAAAATGCTTTTGAAAGTCGCTTTCTCCTGAGTGTCCATCAGTTCCCCAATGCAGGATCATATAAAAATTCATGTACTTGCTATGCAAACTCAGTTACTTTTTCAATCAAATTACCATCTCTGTCTTCTCCTTGGAATTCTGGAATCACCACTATTATGAACTGTGTCCTGACTTCCAGTCAGGGCTTTTTATACTGTAACTTAAGTATTACATCTCAAAGGGGATGCACTAATGAGTGAGGGAATGAAGCCATTACAATTCGTCCAGGCAGTTTTACAAACTGAAAAGTCCACGACCGGGCACGTAGTGTAAAAGAATAGAGTGAGCTTGAAAAGGTGCTGACAAACCTAAGAGCTCGTACGCATCCCAACAGGGCAGCTCAAACCCAGTGCTCAGACTTTGAGTAATGTTAGAAATGTGGTATTTGTTTCACCCTTATTAAAAGATTTTATCTTAGAGCAGCACACAAATTCACAACAAAATTTTACAAAAAGTAAAAAGAATTCCCAGGTATTTCTAGCACCCGCTATGTAAATTCCCCAAATATCAACATCCTACAATAAGTGGTACATTTATTACAATCTAGGAACCTGTAGTGACCTATCCCCATCACCCAAAGATCATAGTTTACAGTCAGGGATAGTCAAAATGTTGTGCACTTTACATATTTTGATAGATGTATAATGATGTATGTCATGTATCGCCATAGCATAGAGTAAAACAGTTTCTCTGCCTCACAGTCCTGTGTGCTGCGCACATTCACTTCAGCCCCCATTGATTTCTGTCCACCACTGATCTTTTTCCTGTCTGTGTGGTTTTTGTTTCCCAGAATGTCAGACAGTTGGGATTATACAGATTACAACTTTTTAGGTTGACTTTTTTTTATAAATATACATCTAAAATTCTTCCAGGTCTTTCCACAGCTTGATTGCTCACTGCCTTTAAATACTGAGCATCAGTTTATTGTCTGTACAGACAGAGTTTATATGTACACTTTTCTACCAATAGACAACTTGGTAATAATGAATAAAAATTACTGTAAACACCCATGTGAACATATCTGTGTCTACCTAAATTTTCAATCTATGTGGGAAAATACCAAGGACTACGACGGTAGTGTTATATGGTAAGAGTATGTTTAGTTTTTTTTTTTTAGTTTGAGACTAGTATACCGAATTATTTTTCATTTTGTATTTCATTTTACACATGTCATTCTTCATTTTATCAGAAATGAATGAGCTCCTCTTTGCTCCTACTTTACCCAACATTCAACATTAGCAGTTTTGAAATTTGGCCATTATAATAGGTGTGCAGTGGGATCTCACTGTTCTTATGTGAAATTCTTTAACAATATATGAAGTACAGCATCTTTTCACTTGTTAACTTGTCATCTGGGAAAAGTTTTCAATTAGCAATAATCAAGCCTTGGAGAAAGCTCACTGGCTACAATACTGCCACTGTACAAAGCTAACTTGTCATCTATATATCTTCTTTAGTTAGCTGTTCAAATATTCCGGTTATTTTCAATTCTCATTGCTTTCTTATAAAAAGAATTCATTGCACATTGTGCAGGACAGGACTTTATCAGTGAAGGGGTAAAAGAGCCTCCATTTTAAAAGAGGGTCACTTAGGTTCACTTAAACTACAAATAAACTCACTCTCTTCCCTCCTTCCATGTAGCTGACCATAAACCCATGTAAAGAAAACCAGGGTCATAAAATAGGAAAAAGTAGAGCAATTTGGGGAACAGGGCAAACATTAAACCACACTGTCCCACAACTTGAAGATAGATGGCTAGTGTTTGGGAATAATGCCTTGTGGAAATTGTATGATATTCTTGTAAAATGTCTGAAAATCAGGTAATGTGCTTGCCATGGAAACCTGCAAAGTATATAACCTGGAGGTACTGTCTGAAGGGGGCCAACAACTTGGGACTCCTGACCCAAAGTCAGGACACTGCTGGTGAGCTCACAATAAAAGCCCCCTGTCGTTCTGCACTTGGTCTTGTATTCCCTCGCTGTCATCATCACCACAATCAGATGTGCCTTTGCAAATATTTTCTTTGCATTCACAGCTTCTCATACTCCTCAGAATATCCTTCACAGAGAATTGATCACTTTTTCCGTGGCTCTTGCCTTTAGTTTCATTTAAAAATCTCATGCCAAACATATAGTCCTACAGATTTATAAGGAGTTTTCATAATTAGTTTTCACTAATTTCATAGTTTTATATTTTATATTTAGGCATATGGTGTATTTTGAATTAATTTTGTAAAGGTTGGAAGTTCTTATTATGTCTTGATTCAGTTTTTTGAAAATCTTTTTGGTCCATTTCTAATTACTCTTTCATTGCTAAGAAATGATACACCAAACCCACAATTTAAAGGAGGAAAGGGATATTTTCCTCAAGTTGTAAAGGTCTTTATTCATAATCAGAAGTAAGGAAGGATCCACAGAAGGTTCCACGAAAGGAAGTGTGGCCGAAGAGGGTGAGCTCAGGCACGGCCACAGGAAGCAGAAAGGTCCAAGGCAGAAGAGAGAAGAGGAATATACAGTGGACCCGAAATTTGGGTGTTGCATTCGTAAAGCACTCGGGAGTTGTAAAAAAAAAAAAAAAAAGCTGTGAAATTCAGATATGATCAGAAAAATGTCTGTAAATAGCTATTTTTATAGTTTAAACCTTAAATGTGCTATCTCATTCAGTAAGGTAATTTAATTTAGTAAAACTGTATTAATAAAGTCTTAGAACAGGCAGGACATTTTAGAGGCATCTTAAGGATCTTCAGGCTTAAGAATAAAATTGAGAGCAATGCAGATAACTACACATGGTACAGTGAGCTGTTATGATGTGGGAACACTGGTGTGTCTGCCAGAGACAGGTTACAGGGCAGCATCCTGTCAGCAGCAAGGAGAACCAAATAAAGCTCTTGGATTGGTGACCTGTGTGTGTGTGTGTGTGTGTGTGTGTGTGTGTGTGTGTAGGATATCTGCAGTGTCTGTGAACTTGTAGCAATTTCCTATTATTAATTAGATTCTAATGAAGAATCTGGGAATAACTGAGGCAATAAACACTGAGACACAATTTTGTGAGAGTGCATGTGTGCTCTTCCATACTATACTTAGTGACCTCTTCCCACCGGATTCACCTTCAACATCACACTCAGCTATAAACTCTTCAGTGGATTAGCCCATGTGGCAAATCCCAATCCCATGATCCAGCTGCCTCCCCAAGTCCCACCTATGAGTGCATGAGGTTCAGGGGTATATCTGGTTATAAAATATAACATTCTGCCTTGGCCCCAAAAGATTCCTTCACATTCATTCATTTATTTTTTTCCCAAAGGAAAAAAGGTTTATTTGGCTCATAGTTTTGGAGGCTTCAGTCCACAATCAGCTGCTCCAAGGCAGGGTGGCTTCACAGAGGACAGCAAAAGCAACAAAATATTTTTTTATTTTTATAGACATTTATTATTTTCATTAATTTTATTGAGAAACAAATAGCAATGAGACAGTTTCAAAACAGGTTAGTATGACAGTTACAATAATTAATATATTGCATATTATTGTCTTCATGGTAGTTCTTCACAGTACAAGATGCAGACATGATATCCTGTCCAGACACTATTAGTACAAACCTTTCTTCTCATTGAAATAAGAGAAAGTAGCTGTATATGTATTCTATTTTGTATATACAGATAAAAAAATTATCCTTCATTTATATCCCCTTTTTTTGTTTAGTTTTGTCAGAAATGGGCATTCCATTGTCATTGAAATATTTTAAGTGTGGGAATTCAGCAAAATAATCCACTATAGTCCAGTAGTCCAAAATAGTAGTGGGTTATCTGTAGGATTGGCAATGTCAGAAGTTGTTGACTTGAGTCTTTTACAGCTCAGTGTACTAATATGGCTTTACTTTTCATACCTCGTTTTTGTACTTTTCTGCTGGATGGTCAAGACCAAAATAAAGCCAGATGTTGATAACAAGAATTGTAACTTTTGTATCTGACAAGGTAAGTCAGATCCTCTCAGGATTTACCATGAAACCATGTACAGCAGTTTTTAGATCCTTTGTCAGTGTCAGCCATGTGGATGAGTCACAGCCATTGCTTGACCAATTTGATCTCTGTGAAAGCCTGAATGTTTTCTCTCCATGACTCTCCTTAGGTGCACTCTACAACACTGATCACTTTCCTCTGTGGCCCCATAATCCCCTTGATATGAAAACTTGGGACACAACTGAGTTACAGGTTGTCACAGTACAGGTTTGTTTATGTCCTGAGTCCTCACTGACATTGAATGGCTAGGGCCAAAATGTTGGCTGTCCTTGCAGTCCTTCTTTTTACTGACTTTTGGTCTGCAAACTTAAGTTGTTAACTCTCCAGAAGAGAAGTTTAATGATATTACCCTACAACATAGGCAGTTGAGCTTAACCTCACTATCTGTCTGAATATCAAACGTCTTAGACATAACACACAGGTATTTTCCATCAAGTATTGATATGCTAAACTTTAAATCCCTACAGAATGTGAAGAAAAAACAAAAATCCCCTAAAAAACAGGAATAAACAATTACATATTTTGACACAGAAATTTAGATATCTTTTATTCCTTTATAAAAAATGTATTTGCCTATGTCTAAGGCTTACCAAAATCCCAGCAGTTGAAGAATAGCTGAAAAGCCCAATATGACCTCTGAGATTTAAGGCAAACTCTTAGCTGGGAGCCTCAAAAAAATGAAATTTAAAACGCTTACATTATACAGTGGCATAGAATAAAGTTTCCAATCCAGAATGTAGAAAAAAGGGGATAGGAAGGAATTGAAACAAAGCAAGAACAATATCCAGTATGGCACACATTAAATCTTATTGCTCTATGTCCAGCACCCTGAGCAATCTGTAGTAAGAGAATTCCAAAGGGCTCGGTGGCTCAAGGTCACATAGCTAAAGATGAACAGAGCCAGGGTTTGAAATCAAGTAACTGGGCTCTGGAATTTCTTTAACATTGTGTGTGTGTGTGTGTGTGTGTGTGCCTGTGTGTGTAATAGTTATGCTACATCATCTCAAAACTACTTTGATGTAATAAACTCTTTCTAGTGTTTGGTGACATATACAGTGTAAATCTTGTCACCATGACTTATTTCAAGACTTACTTTAATAATTGCATCTTTGTAAAATTAGGTTCTATTATAACACTGGTGTAGTCTTATTTGAACAAAATTGTGTGAGCTTGCTTTTCTTTTTCTTTTTTCTTTTTTCTTTTTTTTTTTTTTTTTTTTTTTTTTTTTTTTTTTTTTTTTTTTTTTTTTTTTTTTTTTTTTTTTTTTTTTTTTTTTTTGCAGAACCAGGGATTGAACTCAGGTCCTTGCATTTGCCAGGCAAGTGCTTCTTCTACTGAACTATGTTCCCAGCCTGAAATTGCATTGTTTGATATTTCTTTTATTCTTTTCTTTGGTTTTCTTTTCAGTCAGCTTACATAATGAGCAGAAGACAAATAATATCATTTGTATTTCAGAATGGAAAAAAGCATCTTGACATTTATATTAAAATGATCATTTTACACAAGTAACAAAGAAATAGTGACAGGTTATATGCAATGAGAAGTGATTTTGCTTCTCTACATTTACTGTATATCTGCTTTTCTTATAAATATCATATGTCAACATCCACATTAGAGGAATCAAATTTTAACTAAAGAAAATAAATGAGTAAACAATTCCAATGCACCTGCACTGAAAGGCCAGACATTCAAATTGGTTGATCAGTTCCTTAGTGCACTATCCATGCAGGAACTTTAAATAATTCCCTTTCCCTTTAACTCAGAAGCAAATAGATTGATCAGAAAAGTTTTATCTTCCATTATATCCATTCCGAATGTAGCAATTATTTTATTATTCAAATGCTTACACGTTTTGAAAAATGACACTAAATTACAGGAGAAAATATTACATGGTACGAATTTATCACAAACAACTCCTCTTTTTCTGTCCCTCATTATCTCACATTCTTTACTTTGTAAGAAAGCAGTTGGATGTATGCTAAGTAGGAGATGAAGCTCCATACTCCAGTAAGCAAAAATTTTAAATATATCCATTTAGAAATATTTTCTTGAGATCTAGAAATAAAATTGACAAATGACTTAAATAGGTCTTATCTTTGTAATCTGTACATAATTAGAATATATATTTATGTCACCATAAATAGTTTTTATTTAAATGAATTTAGTTATACTGAACAAGTTCAGTTGTGTTGTAAGTTTTAAATTAAATCAGAGAACATCAAACACTTTAAACAGAAGTTAAAAAACAAAAAAGATAATTAGGTTTAAAAAGTTCATAAAAATAAATAAAACATTCATATATATCAATTATAGTATATCATGTTTATTATCTAGATTTTTAGATCAAAAAGAATTGTAAGGAAATAAGTATATTTTTATTGTTCTGTATATATGGTACACATATATTTTAAATTCAGTATTTTACAAGGTAAATCAAGGTCTATTAAGAATACTTTGATCAAGTATAGTACATTGTAGCTAGTATTTTGAAATATTTATTTGGTATGTATTATTCTAAGTATAAGCTGCTAAAATTTGAACTGGTTATTTGAATAATTTACTTAAAATACAGTTAATATTTAGGTATTTTATGTGGATGTCTAAATAAGAGATCATTTGGAAATTTTACTATAGTTAATTTAAAGTTCATAATGTAAACTATTTATAAGAAAGTCTCAGAACATTAAGGTAGGCCTTCTTGGGCTTAGTTAAGTAATTCCTTAGGATTTAAACTGACAATACAATTTTCATTTTTATCTTTGATTTACATGCCGGCTTATAAAGTTTCACCTCAAATGTTTATAGCGATGGGGGCCTGTAGGAAGAGGAGGGAAAAATACAGAGCAAAAACAATGCGCAATGAATAGGAATGAAATCAGGAGCCTCTCATTGTCCATTATCTATAGACAATGTCAAGAACTGTGGATGGCCTGAGAGGTGATGCTACTTTCCAGCAAAGAAGTTAGCCTGCCACATTCACATAAGCTGGTGGAAGGCACCAGACATGAGACTGTCACTCAGTTAGCAACGAACATAACCTTCGTGTCACGTCCCCATGGGGCCCAATAGGAGGGATAGAGAAGTGGGTACAAAACATGCTGCTTACATTCCGCTGAAGGCATGTAGGAAAGCCCAGACTTTTGCTAGGCATTTGCAAGCAAATCTACCTAAACTTCACTTTGAAGGGAGACATTTGATAGTCTTAAAAACGAGGACACTGTTTATACAAACAAAAATAATAAATTTAAGTGATAATATTGTTTTCATAATCATTTAGAAAAACTGCTAGTACAGATGTGTGTTTAGAACAACATAATTTTACCTAGGTAGTAAGTCATAGAACCCTTATTATACAAAAGGAAAAATAGAAAGAATGGGACAAAAGCTTGAAATTGTATTTCTTACTTCACCTTATCCCGTGTAAGAGCCATGTAATCTGTAAGTGATACAACCATGATACACGTGGGGGAAACAACTACTGTGTGCCATGAGGGCTACTTCATTTAATTTTCTAATGTTCTCTTCCCCAGCTACTTTCTTGCTTTTTCCAAGTATTAGAGAACCATTTCAAAGTTAATTTATTTATAAATAGCTTACATTTACTATGTAGTGTTTCAGCAGTTCCTTACATGTTTTTCCCTGACTCTAGAGAACACTTAATACCAAAATGTTAACAAAGATATGAACGTTAGGGACAAATAATTTTTGTTTTAAAATCATATTACATAATAAATATTGAATATATTCCAATCTAGAATTTCATAAATACATTTTCAAGACTAATTTCTTTTTTAAAAAACTTAATATTATTATTTTGTTTGTATTTTAGAGAAGGGCCTACAGGGTGTTCAGGGTCTCACTACTTGATCGAACTAGTAATTCTCTTGGGTATAGTGTTGTAAGAACAAGAACTGGGATTACGTAAGAACAAGAACTGGGATTACAGGCATGCACCACCATGCCCAGTCTCAAGTGCCCTCTCGGTGTGCCCCGGGCGTGGAGCTAGCATGGTAGGCTCAGGGATCAAACCCCTGGCCCCTGTGCCTACTTGCAGGCACTTTAATCCACTGAGCTATTTGGCCGGACCCTTCAAGGCTAATTTCTGTTAAATACATAGGGACATTATTTCCATCAGAAAGAATGCGAGTTAAAGAGAAAACATCCTTTAAAAGCATCTGACATTTTTTTTTTTTGATCAGATACACTGCTAATTGGGAGAGGAATTACAGGCCATGAACACTTTCTATTTTATTATTTTTTTCTGGTGTTAAATGACTGCCTAGCAGTAAGAGAGAAATATATGTAACAGGAATATTATTCTAAATTAAATACACTTCAAGTTTAAATCTGTTTTCATTCCCTTTGTTCCAGGGCCCATTATCACATTTAAGCAACCTGGCAGTACCTGAGAATCCTGAAGAGTAAGATTTCTTTTTCTGATTTTTAAATATGAAGTTGTAGAACTGTTTTCATTTAGCTTTTGGACTACCATCAGTAGGTGTTAAATCTAGATGCGTATCTAGGGAGAACCTGATAGAGTGAAATCTCAGGCATTATTATATTTCAGGGAAGAGTCTACACAGTGTTCAGGGTCTCACTACTAGATCAGACTTATGGTGATCCACCTGTTTATAGCCTCACAAGAGCTGGGATTATAGGTGCACTCCACAACACCCAGTCTTAATTGTTTTTTTTTGTAGTTGCTGTTGTTTTAAATTAATTTTTTTGAGAAACAAATAGCAATGAGATAGTTTCAAAATTGATTAATAGGACAGGTTCAATAATCAATACATTGCATATTTTCTTCTATGAGATGCAGGCATGATATCCTGCTCAAAAAGTATTAGTATAAATCTTTCTCCTCATTGAATTAAGAGAAAGTAGCTATCTATCTACCCTATTTTTCATATACGGATACAAAATGGTCCTTCATTTGAATCCTTTTTGGTTAGTTTTGTCAGAGATGGGTATTCCATTGCCATTTAAATATTGTAGGTACATGAGTTCAGCAAAATAGTCCAATATAGTCCAATATAATAGCTGTGGGTTATCCATAGGACTGGCAACGTCAGAAGTTGTTGACTTGAGCCTTTTACAGTTCAACATATTAATATGGTTTTACTTTTTATAAATTATTTTTATACTTTTCTGTTGGGTGCTTAAGACCAAGAAAAAGCAAGACCTATATAACAAGAGATGTAACTTTTGTATCTTCCTAGGTCAGTCAAATCCCATTAGGATTTACCTTGAAACCCTGTACCACAGTTTGTAGTGTCAGTGACAGCCATGTGGATGAGTCACGGCCATTGCTTGACCAACTTGCTCTCTATGAAAGCCTGAATGTTTTCTCTTCATGTCACTCTCCTTAGGCAGAAATCATCATCTCTACATCATTAATCACTTTCCTCTGTGGTCCCACAATCTCCTTGATCAGAAAATTTGGGACACAACTGACTTATAGTCTCAGTGTGTCCCAGGGCTGGTGCTGGCCTAGGGATTGAACACCAGCTCCTGTGCCTGCTTGCAGGTGCTTTAGTCCACTGAGTTATTTGACTGGCACCCTCAGGCATTATTAAGAGGCTCCCTGGACAATTTGATGCACTGGAAGGCCTGGGATCAAGTGACTTATATCATTTTCAATACCTTTCTATTCTGCATTATACATGACAGTAAACATTAGGGGCTGTAGAAAAAGAATACTAAAGTTTGAGAACAATGTTGTGCATCTTCTATTACTGATTTAAAAGGTAATGATTTTGACGGAAAAATGATTTCAAAGCTGATATGTAACTCACTTGTACTTATCAGAGTGAATTCAGAAATTAGAAGACCAGAATGACAGGCATTCCAAGCGTGACCCTTCTATTACACATTACTATCTTCAGTTCAGTTGCTTGATTCACAGGTATCAGCATATATAGATAGTCAGGTTATGAATCCTACCATTTAACTGCTACTTCAAAAACCTGCTGATGTTTCTTGGGATCATTGCCTTACCCGCCTTGTGTGTACTGATGTATGGCTTTGTCCCTTTCCTGTTTCCCTGCTTTTCTCCTTACCCTCTCCTTGTTGTTCTCAATCCTCAAGTTTTCAATTTCCTTTTAGTTATATTGTACCTTTCCATTTGTATTTCTTCTTGTGATTTCTTATACTAGGGAGATTATATGATATCTGCATATGTGGGTCTGATTTATTTCACTTACAAGTATATCTTCGAGTGGCATCCACTTAAATATAAATGCTTCAAGTTTACCATTCTTTATAACTTAGTAATACACCATTGTATAAAAATACTACATCTTTTTCATCCATTCCTCATGTGACGGGCATCTTGGATGTTTCCAAGATTTGGCTATCACATATTGTGCTGCTATAAACATAGGTACACATATATCACTATGATATGATGTTTTCAGTTCCTCTGAGAAAATTCCCAGTAGGGGGATAGCTGGCTTGAATGCGATTTGTGGTCCTAGTTTTGTGAGAAGTCTCCACACTGATAATAGCAAGCTAGACAACTGCAAGACCCTCCTCTCAGAATAAAATTTGTAAAATGGAGTACCAATCAATTTCCCCCATATGAGTTTTCAAGAGAAATGATCAATATTGAATATAGGTATGCAAAAAAATCTGAGATTTTTGTGATCTAAGAACTTTCATATGGTGAACACTCCATCAGGAAAAATGCAAAGAAAATCAACAGACTGGTTATTGGAAGATTGCCCATATTTTCTAATACGTGCAAAAAAAAATCTCTATGAATAGCATCTTTTGTCATTTAAGCTATTAGGAAATATTGTGTCAAAAATATTGGGTAAAAATATTAAATGATAGGAGACATGCTACATAACATATGGAAATCCACCGGGAGGCTGAGGCAGGAGGATTGTTGTGAGTTCGAGACCAGCCTGAGCTACAAAGTGATCTTAAGGATAGCCTGAACTGCATAGTGAGACCCTGCCCCAAAAAGACAAAAAAAAAAAAAAAAAAAAAAAAAAAAAAAAAAAAAAAAAAAAAAAAAAAAAAAAAAAAAAAAAAAAAAAAAAAAAAAAAAAACAACAACAACAACAAAAAAAAAACATATGGAAATCCAACCAGGATAAACATGGTGAGACTTGGGGTTACTCTTCTTATGGGTCTGAAAAGCTTTGTACTCTATATTAAGTACTCAAATAGATTTGGATGTAGTATATCAATGTGGAAATAAATCTGTAAAGTAGCAATTTCTTGCAACATCAGTGTGAAATTCAAGTATCACTTAAAATTCAAATATAAAGAATAAAACATACACATGCATATTCATTTTCATGGGGTCTTCAAAGCTTAAAAATGGCCAAACAATTTCAGATTCAGATACAGAAAGTGAACATGTCACTTCAGCATAAATTTATTTTTGTGCTTATTTTACAGGAGAACTTTAAAATGCACAAGGACAACTAAACAATGATTTTGAACAATCTTTTCAGCCTTCGTTTCTTTCTTCTTTACATATAGATACTGACAGAACAGATGGATTAAATGCAGTCTACTTTTTCTTCAGTTGGCTGATTCTTTAGGGAATTGAAAACCATGAAGCTAAACTGAGTAAATGTTGGAAGTTTATTGCAAGCAGCACCTTGGGACAAAAAGAAAAGGTTACATGATTAAATACAAGATGCATGTATTTATAACCTGTAGAGATAATGCTATATGCTGGATACTGGCTATGGTGTACCTATGTCTAAGTGACAGTCCTCCTTAGAAAGGTGTAGTTCATGGAAGTTATGAAGAAAGGTATCAGGTAAGCTATTCTTTTAAACCTTAGAGCTGAATATTTGCTCCACATCCATGATATCACTTCTATTATTTTACCGTGTTGTCACATCCATTTTTTAGAAGAAATTATTCAAATAGACTCCTACTACTTTATTCCTAAAACCACCCACACCACTTTTTATTCTTCTCTACCTTTTACTTTCATAAAAGAGAAGGGTTATTGTCATGATGTAATCTGAGTTCATCTCTGCCCAAATATGTGCGCTGTGTATGGTAGGAGGGCTTTTCTATTGTCAGTATGTTAAATATAACACTGGAGCATCTAGTATGTTAAATATAAGGAGCTAGTCAATTTTAAATTCATCTACTGATATATAAATAGCATTTGGCCATCTTGTTGATGAATTTGAGTTTTCTGTGTTTTATTTCTTACAAGGGAATTAAAGAAACTGATTTATTTTATACATAAAGCCTTCTCCCACAATTTTTACTGACTTCTATATCTTAGTAGTTAAAAAAGAATAAGGAAATCTTCAAAGTTATTCAAGTACAGAACTGTGAAAAGTAAAAGTCACAGAACAATAAGCAGCAGTCTAACTCAATAAGCTGTATTGATTAGTAAGCTTTATGCCTTCCCTATCTGAACATTCACTAATAAGAATCAGCAGTGGTTGATCTTCAACTGCTTTAAAACTGTGGTAGGCTCATACAGAAATCAAATGAAGCAAAAGACATGTCTCAAATACAGGAAAAAGATAATTCTGCTGTTAAAGGTTAATCAGAATTGTAATAATTTTGGTCTTTGAAGCTACAAGATTTAATGGTTAAACAATTTATGTAATAAATGGAAGAAGTAGAAATGATAATTTATCCCTACTTACTTCTAATTACTAAAAGTAACATTAAATCAGCCTATCTCAACATGTACTACTAGAACTGAAACTAAACTCCTTTTAGGATGATGAAAGAGATAAGAACTATCAGTCATAGCCTAGATCACAGCAGTCAACCAAAGGATTTTAGGTATATTTTTAATATTTGTGGCACTTCACAGGTCATCAATTGAAATTTACCTAGAACCAACTCTACAGGGTCTCCCCCTGTTTTTTAATACAGTACACTGTATGCTATGACATTTAAAAGTGTTCATTTTATAAACATTTTTAAGTTCACACAAATACAAAATCCAAATACAACTTACCGTAACTTCCAGTCACATTGGCACATATAACTGCTCCAAAGAATTTTGGAAAATGCTTTTGAATTCTTGAAATAACTTTTTGACAAGCTATGGTTGGATCTTCTCCTCTTCTCATATATTCTACTGCTTGGTAGCTGATTTAAAGGGGGGAGACTTCAATACCAGAGTATAAATACTAACTCCAAATTAGATTACTTAAGTAAAAAGTTTAAAATCACTAAAATAATCACATTAGATAGAATTCATATAAATGAACAGAAATAACTCCTGCTACACTTCCACACCAAAGTAAGCAAACCTTGATACAATGCTATTTAAGTCACTATTAATTTCAGATGATTATTTTGAGGGGCAAAGGGGAACTTGGCTAAATAACAGTCACTTAGCAAAAATAGAAGTCTCAGGGCATTTATATTTAAATGAGAAAAGGAAGTACAACAGACAAAATACTATATGTGTACAAAACATGTAGTTGTATAATTAATTGTATATAATTACTATGCTTCTTAATTTCATCAATAACCACATTTCCATTACTCAGTGGCTTTATATCAAGCACTTACCATAAATATTTTCTTCTCTGAAGTAGGGTGATAAGCAATGCTCTATTTCCCAGTGTTATTAATATTTAATTTGAATGACCATTAATTAAATGATAGGTAAAAATCTGTATACGTAGTTTCTAAATAGCTTTTGTGCACACAAATTCAAATTACATTATATGAAAAAATATTTTATACCTGAACAAAGAAAATATCTCCATTATAGATTTCTAGAGTTGCAAAGCTGAAGAGCCATACCTTGGGAGAAAGCGCATCAGTACATCTCCATCCCCAGTGGCTGCGGCAGCCCCCGCTGAGTCGGCAGCATAGGCCCCAGCTCCAGGTATTGGGGAATCTCCTATGCGCCTTCATAAGCACAGAGAGCAAGGGCTTAGCACAGAAAATACGGTGTAGGCTGAATTACATTATGAGCTGCTTTAGAAATCATGTTTGTGCCTAGATACTAATCATTGTTTTAAATAAGTTCTTCAGCAGAATACAAAGAAGAAAAGGTTTTCAATGTAAGTCTTTAAAAATCTACATTAATTATATAAGAATTTGTGATCACATACATGGAATATAAAAAGTTATGCTTACAAAAACATTAAATTCTGGTAGTTCATGCTAGGGAGTGGGGAGATTGGGAGATGTTTGTCAAAGGACACAGAATTTCAATTAAAAAAGAGGAGAAAGTTCAAGGGATCTGTTGTATAACATAGTTCTACAATAAATTAATAACAATATACTGTACATTTGAAAATGACCAAAGGAGTATATTTTAAATATTTTCTTCACTGAACCATAGGTATTTAACTTTAAATAAGTTAAAAAGCTTGGTTGAACTACTGCCTGAGTGTATTTGAAATCATGTTGCATGCCATAAACACTTATTTTTTGTAAATTAAAAATAAATTTCTAAAAATAACAGAATTTATGCCAAAATGACATATATATATGTTTACAGTGACTATTTATTAATATAATTCTTTATTAGCTACAAATTCCAGTGGTTTCCTTCTCTATAATTTATTCCCACTTTCCATGTAATGTGTCAAAGTTTTCTATGTAATAAATCTTTAAAGCCCTCCTATTTTAAAATAAACTCCAGAACCCCTTAGGCTGACCCAAAACCCTTTGAGAGCTGGCTCCAGTTTTCCCTTGTCATCTCCCACTGTTCCTCCTCTTCAGTGCATGCACACACACACACACACAAACTCCCACCAGTGATTTCTCTCTAGCCAGCAGAGGGCCTGACCTAAAGTGTATGCTGCTTTGCTTCCACTCGTGCCTTTGCCTGTATGTTCCCCTTTCCTTTCTGTAGACTCAGAACTCAGCTCATTGCATCTACCTTACAGGCCTTCCCAACTACTTAGCTTAAATAGGTCACCTCTGTTACCTGTGCAAGCTGAAGCTTGGCCCTTAATAGACAGCAAGATCTTTTCTATCACATTCATCTAGCTCAGCTATGAGGTTAAAGTTGTGCTCTGCATTTAGCATTTTCCATAACATCTAGCTTTACACTATTTGTTGGAGAAATCATTTCACATGGAAACACCAACCCAGGAATTTTGAACTTTAGACCATTTGTAGAAGTACCAGCAGCAGTATGTCCCGTCTTATGGATTACAACCATGCCTAGGAGGAAGAAGGAAGGAAAATAAATTAATTACCTGAATTTTACATCAACTATAATCACATAAACAGGCATTGGAAAAGTTTCAATGTTTTTCCCTGTAATTCACATGATGAAATTTAATTCACAAAGTGAAATGTATAGGAGAAGGACCTGAGGGAGGTGAACAGGTAGATCCTTAAAACTTTTTGATGGGTTCTCTCATACAAGTGCCCCTGAAAACCAGCTAGCACCTTCTACCACTCAAGGACACAGGGAGAAATGGTCACCTATGAGCCAAAATATAAGCCCTCACTAGATGTCGAATCTGTCAGCAAATGCATCTCAGACTGCCTAGCTTCCTCAACTATAAGAAATGTATTTCTGTTATTTATAAATCATCTAATCTATAGTACTCTTTAACAATATAAACTGACTAAAATAATAATATCAATATGCTTTTTTTTAATTTCAGAGAAAAGGGGAATTCATTTATTTATTTTTTTTATGGAACCGGGGATTGAACTCAGGCCCTTGTGCTTGTGAGGGAAGGAAGCACTTATTCTCCTGAGCCATCTCCCTGGCCCAAAAAGAAGAATTTTGTAATGAAAATTATACCAGTGGTATAATTTTGCAGCTTAATGACCTGGTTTCATAGCTTCATTTGACAGACATTTCATATTCTCATACCTCAAAATGTTACTTACTTTCAATACTTTCCTAAAGGTAATTTCGACTAAAATTTCTGATATAGACGAATAGCAATTGTTAGCATTACAGCTTGGAAAAATTACATAAGGTCTCTTTAATATTTCAAATAACATAAAATATCAAATAACTATAAAATGAAGATTGAAAATTCAAAGGTGAATAGTTACTGCATTCTGAGGCTCATATGTAAGAAATTTACTGAACTATGTACAAACGCTAACACAAGATTATGTATAACATATATTGTATATATTATGTACTTATTCAGCAATTGAAATAATCAAAATTGTTTTGTACATCAATAGGGATAAAGAGGAGGTACAGGAGGGAATTAAATTTTAATAACGAAAACTATATAACAGGCAAATTACCGATAGTATCATGACCACACTCATCTCTTATTTCTTTATAGGTGTGACTGTCCTGCCTTAAGACATCACGTGGTTTGTAGGGTCCACAGTACTTCGAAGCATCTGGGGTAACATTCTGTAAACAAGATTTGAGTTTTAAGAAAGGCATTTTAGAAACTGGCAAGTGGTTATGTATGATCATCACATGCTAGTACAAAACCAAAAAGACATCTGGTAACTCAAAGTTTAAAGATTGCTAAGTCTTATCTGAAGAAAGATGAATATGTAATTTTACTAAATTCGCAGGCTAGCCTCAGAATTAAATAATATGATTTACACATCTATACCACATAGAACAGGTCTCTACATTTTCTCTTTATATGCCTAAATTTCTTAATATAATGGCAGATATAAAGCTTTTTATTAGATACTAATCCTCAAAGGATAGTTAAGGTACACAACCTGACCTTTACATTTCAGAACTTACTCTCCAGATGAAGAATTCTGAAGTATAAAATAAAATCTGCTTTCAAACCATTCTTTTTCAAAGCTACATTTTTATGAGTATGTTCTATGTGATACTCTAAAATTATTTTTACATCTTAAAGGCACAAAAATATAACCCAAACTCATAAGTTGAGATTGTTTATATGGTTGGTAAAAATAAAAATTTATTATAAGTTGAATATTTGTTATCTGGTATTTTGAGACTAGTACTGTTTTGGGTTTTGGTATATATGTGTGGCCATAATGAGATATCATGAAGACAGAACCCAAGTCCAAATATCAAACTCATTAATGTTTCATAAGAATCTTATTCAGGTATCTTCAAAGTAATTTTATAGTGTTCTTAGTGTGACTGCATTTTTTTTTTTTTTAATTTTATGACAGGGTCTATAGGGTCTACAGGATCTCAGTATGTAGATCAGACTTGTAGTGATCCATCCGCCTGTGTTCAGCCTACCAAGAGCTGGGATTACAGGCGCATGCCACCATGCCCAGTCTCAATCATAGCCTCAGTGCGCCCTGAGGGTAGGGCCTGGCCACTGCATCTGCCTAAGCAGGCACTGTAATTCACTGAGATATTTGGCCTATGACTGCATTTTGAAAATCAATGGATTGCACAAATTGCTATGGAGTTTTCTACTTGTAGCATCATGTCAGCACTCACTGGATTTTGGATACCCAGATCAGAGAGGACCAAATGATACTCAGATGATATAGACAGTGCATTAGGTACCTCCTATAACTTGGTTTTATGAATATAGTCTATCCAGTAATAACCCCTGATGATCTTTCACTTTTAGGACTTAAGATCCTACAATATTTCATAGAATGAATCTGTGTGGCAAAAACTGACTTATGCTACAAAATCCATTAAAGACAATTATTCCACTAGTAACATACTAGACACCTGACAATGTAAGCCCTCAAGCCAAATCAGATCAGGGAACTGAATATACTCACACAGATAAAATCTAACAAATATTTTTCAACAATGTTTCCATAACCTTTGATTTATTTTACAAGACTGTCCCAGGAAATACTAGCTCAACAGTTTTGACAGAATCAGCTTTACTTCTATAGTAAAGCTTTCACAGATTGCAAACTACTTTCAGAGAATAGTAGTTCTATGCCCCAGGTGTGCATCAGAGGCACCCATGGCCTCCCAAAAGGACTTTAATCATTGCTCCTAATGTGCAATACATCCAGGACAATGACCAGCATCCTTGGAAAGAGGGAGGTAATAGAGAAGAGAAGATGTCATTTAAAATTTTCAAGTAATTTACCTTTTAAAACGGAATATATATACATACTTTCCAATAATTTGGCTGGCAATTCCGAGCAAGCCAATCTAAATGAAGGCTATGAGAAGCATTGGTAGATAAATCTTCACTTGTAAACCCCATACTCTTGGCAAAGTTGGTTGCTAGATATTAGGAAGAAAAGTATAAATTAATCAAGTTTACATGTACCATAAACAAAATATATATACTACAGGCAGTCTGCATCAGCTATCTCTTAAGTGGGGTACTCAATTTTTATATATCTGTAGCTTTATAGATAAATTTCTAATTTCATATTTCCAAGTGAACTTTCTACAACTGATCTATTTGAAGCTCCTGGTGTGTATGTTATGATAGTTTCCTATGTTACCTCACCTGAGCTGGTGCTTTCTCTCCATTTTCCCAAAAACCAAAAGGCACGCCTTTCACGCAGACCAAATCTTACCGCTCTAACTGTGGTGCAAAGCTCAGGGTGAAGAAAATTAAGATATCAATCAAGGGGACAAATAGATTCCACTCTGCGAGTACAAGATTCTGTTGTTGGGTAATTTACAATTCTGTTCTTTCAGCCAAATTGAAGAAGATCTATTATACACATTATCAATATTTCTGATTATACATCACTATACTTTGTTTGATATATATGATAGAAAGTGATGAAATCAGACCTCCTCCTACAGTAAATAGGTTCAGTCCCACCTAATCTGTTAATGATGTTCTTGCAGTCTTGCATACATAAAAATGCAATATAGGAAGAAAACTGATGCTGTATCTAGCTTCAGTCCAGTAATTATTTATCTACAACAATAATTACCTTTAAAATGACTATTTTAAAGATAAGTAAAGTGAGATATAAGAGTTAAAAAACCTATTCTGTTAAACAAATGTTAAGTACAAGACATAGAATTTGACTTAGGGCATGCCTTTATCCCTATTTTATATGGAGTCCTATTTGTTTTTACAGTGAAAACTATAGACAAAAGGTTACAAAAAATTTCAGTATGATTAGAAAGTACCTGACTCTCCTACTAAAAGTGTGTGTGTTGTATGTTCCAGTACTTTCCGTGCAACACCAATAGCATTTTTAATTCGTCTAAGATCTCCTACTGCTCCTACATCCATTGTAGTGCTGCAAGACATAAATGCAGTAAAATATATGAAAGTCATTTCCATAAGTTCAAAGATAAGCAGTACTGTATTTCTCCAAGTGATGCATTGTAGGATAAACTCTTCCTTGACATAAACGTGAAAGCACAACCATAAATTCCATAGGGTCCTCCAGACAAAATTAAAGAAAAAGCAGAAATTCAATTAACCACATATACCAAAACATTAAATTCTATTTTTGTTACCTTATTTTAAATATGGTTTTTGAAAGTGGTCTTAAGGTTTCAGGTCAGCAAACTACAGCATTTGAGGATAGCAAATAAATGTTTATAGGTCAGAGGCTTATTTTTATAGCTTGGGATTCTCTCTGAGAGTATCTATTTTCTTGGTTACCTCCACCATAAGGATTTTTTTACATTGGGAGATAAAGTCTTTGATTTTAGAAAGGCCAAGAAGAATAATCTAGTGACCTATGACAAGGTATGCAGGTTTTCATCCCACTCTTCAAGGACTACAGCTCTAAATGTAATTAAACATGCATTAATGTTGCAGGGATAAACAGGTCCTGTAGGCATTCTCACCCATCCATGATCATCGCATCCAGGGTGGTTTCTCCGAGTTCATCAGGACTTCCTCCAAAGCCTACAGAGCCATCACACTGCTCTTGCTCACACACGGCACAGCCACGCTCAACTGCGTCCAGGGTAGACCCTCCAGATACTAACGTCTGCCATGCTGTGAAATCCCAGTAATACTTGTTCATATATTTTTTCAATGGCAAATGGACTGAACTAAAAATTTTAAAAACTTCTATTGAAATTATGTTTTCACATTTAAAATGAATTTTTAACAAGTTAATCAAGTGCTGCAAAGGAGATTTAAAAGAGACAGGGAAAAAGTACATCAATACCCATGCTCAATTCAGGAAAAAATTCCACTTACCTATTGGTAATGTGAGGTTTATTTCACTTATCAATATGTACTTCTGTATAAAGAAGTGCATGAATAAGTGTTCTTTCATTTAGTTTCAGCTACTGGAGATTGAATCCAGGGCGTTGGCCCTGAGCTATATCCCCAGACATTTTTTAATATTTGAGACAAGCTCAGTCAGTTGCACAGGGTGGACTAGAACTTGTGATCCTTTTTGTCTCAGACTCCAGAATTACTAGGATTATAGGTTATCACACCCAGATTCAACTCTTACTTTAAAAGGCACAACTGACATCACTCAAAGACAATTGATTTAAAAATGCATTATCTTATAAATTAGTTCTAGAGTATCAAAAGTATTTATAACTAGTATTGTTATTGAGGCAACACCTATATTAGCAATACTGTAATAGCAAATAATATAAGCTAAACAGGATTGATTCATTTTATATTCACAACAGTTTTTGCAGTAGTACTGTGAACAGTTACAATTCTCATTTTAAACAAAAAGTAACAGAGCCACAGATGTTAGGCAACTTGCAAAAGGTTACACAGCCATTTCTAAAAGTAGTCACTTGGACTAGTGTGGCTGTATTTTTAATAACATGCTGTTCTGTGGGCCCATACACAGGGCACTGTGTGCAGGGCCTTCTCTTCAATGGTCAGGTTCCTAAGTAATAGAAAGAATTTCTTTACTAATAAAAATAATATTCCTTGAACGGCAGGTGCTACTGTTAATAAGCACTAATTGAGCATCACTACTGGACCTACAGTCTTAGAAATGGATTTTCAGAAATCCTTTCACTATAGGCAACTTGTAAAGAACTGTCTCCTGACCAAGCTGTCGGACTTTCTGTTTCATTATTGCTGAGAGTATGTTTTTCAGTCTGATTCCTCATGTTCTTTTGATTTCATATGCACTACATGCAACATACAGATTTACCTCTACTTAACTCTGGAGCCAATCTCTCAGAAAGTTAATATACTAACAGCCTTAGAAGTAAGTTTGAGATTACTCCTGTGGTACTATGTCTTGAAACACATTAAAAGAACAAGCATAACACCATGTGAAAAAGCCGTGTATACTAATGACATATACAGGACAAGATCAAAGCGCGCAAGACTGGTACCCATCCCGGTGGGTAAGATGGCAGTAAGTCAAGGGCACATTTCCCCAAAAAAGGTGATAACCTTCGCCCTCTCTGATTGCAAATGAACAATCACACAGGCACTTTTAAAGTCAGATGCTCTGGTTCCAGTAATTAGAAAAATCTCAGGAGATGAGGCCCTGGCAGGTCAACTTGATTCCTCACAAGCTGCAGGGATGATTTTAACGAACAGCCTGGACTCCCACTTTCTAGGTGACACGGACTCTTATGTCTGCACGGAGCAGCAAACCTAACTGGGAAAAGTGAGCATTTGTTTGGGGAATTATTAACTGTTCGCAAACAGGCATCCAAGGTCGGAAGTGAAGCGAAGGCTTAGAGTGGGGCGGTGAAGACGCCTTCGGGAGGCAGCCGGAGAGAAAGCTGCGCGCTGGACAAAACCCAGTGCCAGGGCCACCGCACGGAAAACCCACAAAAGGCCTCTGAGGTCACTTGGAAGGAAGGCGACAATAAAGGGCGTGATTCCCGCTGACAGGCTGGAGGAAGGGCCAGCTGCAGGTCGCGGCGGGGCAGGAAGGGCTGGGGCCGAGGCCAGCCCGGCAGTGGGGCGCCCGCCGGGCCGCAGCCCAGCGAGGCCGGCCCTTCCCACCGCGCGCTTCCGCGAGGGAGCCACCCGCTCCGGCCCCGGCCCAGCCCCGGCCCCGGCCGCCACCCCGCACCTGCTTCGGTGGCGTTCTTAAAAGGCCAAGTGTTGACGACCAGGGGCAGAGGGCTGCAGCCGCGCACTAAAGCCGGGCCGAGCAGAAGCGGCACGACTACGAGTGGCAAATTACACCTCCGTGCCATAGCTGAGAGCTGTGCGGTGAGCGCGAGAAAGGTCACACGACCCGCGGCCCGCCCAGACCCCACCGCCCGCGCCAGGCCCCGCCCACCATTAGACCACGCCCACCGCCGACTTGGCCTGGGCTCCTGAACTATCGCGAGATGTGACCTTTCCACAGATTGCGGAAGTTCTGTGGCCTTCGGGCCTGAGGTGGTTCCCGGGCTAGTGTGTTCTTAGGGGCTGAGATGTTTAGTTTTGCAGTAATTAACTAAATTGCCACTTCTTCGTTCTTAAAAGGTAGATTGCGCATCACATTGGAAAATTAGTGTGAAGCATAACTTTAGGAATTAAAGTAATTGCTGTGTACTATTTAATTTGGTTTTTATGTAGTCAATTAAAGGTCGAAGTTGGAAAGTTTGGCCAACCGAAAATATGCGTTGGAATTCCTCAGACGTCCGCCCAGTCTTTGCGTCGCCTCCCACCAGAGCTTTTTTGTAGGACGTCCTCGCTGCAAGTCTCTGAGCTGGAATAATTGGACAGCCTGGGAAAATAGAAATGCATCCTCTGCATAGTCCACCAAAGGACGCCTTCTTGCGCCTCCAGCAAAAATACTACCTCCATTCTGTTCTTAACGTGCGTGGCACCATTAAGTATTAAATCAATGTTTGAATAAAAGGGATGGAGAGTTTACATGCATGGTCAAGGCTGCTCATTTTGATAATTCGATAACTGCTGCACAGTTGTGTGACATTGGACCAGTAATCCCTCTGGGGCTGTGGAGTTGCTTGCCCATCTATGTAAGGGAAGACAGTTGTGAAGAACCGCTATAAATTTATCCAGGTTTGTAAAATATGAACTAGATGAAAGTTGTTTGGTTTACAAAATCATCAAAACTCTTACTGCTAGGAAACTGGCTATAATTTAAACAGCATAAGAAGAATTTAAATAGAATAATTTAAATAAGAATAAAGGCAGGGAAATGTTATTCAAAAGTTAGATGTAATTAAAAGGAACTGCAGTGAGTTCAGTGGGATTTTGGAGTTGGACTGAGCCATTTGTACTGGGGCAAGCACCGTAAGATAATACCAGATCATAGGTGAAAGACAGGTGAGATAGGTTAAGACAGGAAAACTTATATTGCCCTCTGAATGGATTTTTCATAACACCTGAGCTGAATAAAGTTTATACAGACTAAGGAACTAGGACATGTCTTCAGCAAAAACTAAAATACAGTCATGGAAAATCGGTCTCAGTGTCTGCAGCATTCTCTGGCTTCTAGCTAGCTCTTCAGGTTTTTGTTTCTTTACCTAAAATTGCCTAAATTTTACCTCCTATTGTATTTGCTTTTTTCTTCAAGATTTTCTCCTTGCTTGAAATCAGAATTCCATCAGAAAGCTCATCTCATTTAGTAGTTGAAGGAAAACAACTAATTTGCTTGCTAATCCAAATGCCAATTTTCTCATAAATATTTGTATTAAAAATAATATGTAGTCTTGGGCCACGGTGATAGCGCAGTGGAATAAGTGCTTGCCTGGCCAGTGCAGGGTCCTGAGTTTGATTCCTGGTATCACACAAACAACCAAAAAAACTAAACAAAACAAAAAACCCAGCAATCACAAAAGAATAGTCTTTTGGATGTTTGGATGGTTCTTAAAATACCAAGTAAAGGGCTGGCCAGATAGCTCAACAGACTAAAGCACCTGCTTAGGCAGAGCGAAGGGGCATGGGTTCAATCCCCAGCGTTGCAGTGCCAGCCCTCCCTCTGGGACACACTGAGCCCGGGATTAAGACAGTGTGTGGTGGTGCATACCTGTAGTCCCAGAACATGGGAAGCTAAAAACAGAATTACTATGGGATCTATGTAGTGAGACCCTGTAGACACTGTAGACTCTGTACTAAGTACAACCCCCTAACTGCCCCCCCCCCAAAATAAAAAACAAGTGGATCCAGTTTGGCTAAATTTGGTTATCTCCATAGTTAAGACTTAAAAAAAAATAATCTAGTTTGGATATTTAGTTTCCTTCAAGAAGTCCTTGTTTCCTAAATAACCTTTGGAAGACTTTTATCTGTTAGACCTAGAAGTCACTTGTTAGTCTTAGGTATTTATTTGTCTCTCAATATATAAAGCAATCCTGCTTTATTATGAGGCAAATCTAAATGTCAACAATTCAGTTGGTAGACTTTAACAATGTAGCCTACATTTTCCTGGCACACCTACATTTTTATTCAATGCATAACAACTGAGATACAGTGTTAGTGAGAAATATAAAAGCTCTAAAGTTTTGTGTAGTAAAGTGTTTGTGTTCCTGTTTCAAACTTCTAGTTAACAATACTTTGAGGGAATTTTCAAGACCAGGATTTTAAAACTTAGAGCAAGTATGTATCAAGTGTGGTTAATTTGTGTAGTCTACCCAGATCACATATTCCTCATCTACAGTCATAGTGTTCTTTCATATAATATGAAGTTTTGTGAATAAGGTAGGAGATGTCAGACAGTGTTCAAGTGCTGATTAAATAACATACTGATGTTTTCATTGGTTTTTATCAAGTACTTATCAATTGGCGTCAGCAATCCAGAAAATATAAAGCAGCAAAAGGAAATCAATTTGAAATCAGATTTCTACAGAAATAATAGAATAGGCCAAATACCTGGAATGCATTTTAAAGTAAGCAGTTAGAATTTCTTTGTTTATTAAATAGGAGTTGAAAATGTTTTCAATCTGTTTTCATCTAAAATTTAGTTTAAATTTGCAAAGATGGTGCAGAATGGGTTTATGATATTTCTGGATGTCTTTTAAAAATAGAATCCTTAAATCCTACAAAGGAAAAAGTCTCAAATAGAACCTTAAATGATGTTACATCTTTGTGTGTGTGTGTGCGTGTGTGTGTGTGTGTGTGTGTGTGTGTGTGTGTGTGTTAGGGGTCGAGAAGGGAACTGCACATCGCCTCCTTTTCCTCTAAACCTACGGCTTTCTATTTATCAGTCTCCGAAGGATGAAGAATTGAGTCTCCACTGATAGCATTTGAAGCTGTGGTTCCACAGAGGATTTAACGCTGTAGTTGCAAGGAGTCTAGGTATTTTAAATCTGAGGCTTAAAAAACTAAGCCATCCCCTCCAGCTTTTGCACTGATGCTGTGAAATCCTTTTGAGAAACATACCCATGTTTTGCTACTTGTTCAAAGCTGTGAGCGTGACTTGGCATTGAAATAATAATTTCTTTTTCAAAATTCCCCACTGAACTATTACCTGGGTTATCTAAATACAGGCTATTTATTTGATTGGCATTTGTTCCTACTCGTTTTGCAAACTGTAAGTAATGACTTCTGCTGATGTTAGATCATTGTCATACTGTGTTTCTAATTTAATTCCTTTTGTGCATTAATCCAGGAAAACCTGATGGTACTACCTGATCATATATTATGAATGTAATTAGAGTTATACAGAAGTGTCATCTTATTCTCTAAATGAGAGAAGAGAATATTGTTCATTTCTGATTTTTTTCTGGGTTCAGAAAAAATAGTATGTAAAATCATAAGAAATGCCCTCAAAATAGTATATAAAATCAGTAAAAGATTAAAATCAAAACTTGTCAATAAATTTTAACCTTTAAGTGTCATCATAGTGACTTATAAAGACAAAGATTATATAGTAGAATGTTGAACTACTAAGTGATTTAGTCTGAGGGAAATAAATTATGTGCAACATACTTTAAATTTGAGTTGCTAACCCACCATTATAATATTAGAAGGACGATACAGTAGATCATTTTGCATAATGGATGCTCTTTTTATGATTATTGTTTAAAACACCATGATGTCTTAGAAATTTGATCCATTACTATAATAATCAGGTCTTCAGTCATCAGAACAAACTTCATGTCTTCCTACCACTTTATCATTTTGACTTTATTTACTAATGCCACAGACAATTTTAATAAAGAAGTTCAATAATAAAAGCAAAATTTCAAAATAACAATGACTTACAGTAAGAACTTTATTCATTTAAAGTTATGTTTATTTGTTGATCATTTTAAATGGGAAAATAGTAGAGAACACATGTATCTTATGTTCATACAAATAGCTTCTAAGTGGCTCATATAAAGATTTAAAAGGAAAAATAATTTTACATATGATATAGTGTTTTTTGTTTCATTTTAAAGTAATACTTACGAGTTCTTCAGATATCTCAAAGTACTTTAGTCCTTATTGAAAATATAATCCTTTTAATATTTTAGTATCCAACCAATGAAAAATACTGCTATTGTACTGTTCCGTTATATTGTATAAACCGTTCCTTAATATATCTTTAACTTCTTTCTATGTTATATACTTTTTAAAATTTTTCTTGTGAAATATAAATTAGAAAAAGGCATGAAAAACAACCATGTAACAGATTTTGTAGAAAACTTACACCCTTGTAATTACCACTTATGTCAACAAGTACTGTCAACATTCCCCAACCCCCTTTTTCTACAAATTTTCTAAAAGACTTATTTTCTAACAGCAATTTTTGTTTCACAGAAAAACTGATCAGAAAGTACAGTGATTTCCCATACACCCCTACCCCTTCGTATGGCAGTTTCTTTTATTCATATCCTCTACCAGAGTGGAACATTTTCTATAATCAGGAAAGCTATATTGACACTTGAAATCAATAGTTTTCATTAGCATTCTCAGGTGGTATTTACATTCAGTAGTGTTGTTTGACAAATGTATAATGACATACTCCATCATTACAGTATTGTAAAGAGTATTTTTATTGCCACAGAATCTTCTGTGCTCTACCTATTCATCCCTCCCTGCCCAAACTGTGGCAACCACTGATCGTTCTATCTTTGTTGTTTTGCCATTTTCAGTCTATCCTTTTGTTAGACTTCTACAGTCCATAAACTTTTTACATTGGCTTCTTTTTTTTATATTGGCTTCTTTGACTTAGTAATATGCATGTTTCTTCTCATGGCTTGATAACTCATTCAGCATTATTGGATAATATCCCATTGTCTGCCTGTAAAACAGTATCCATCCACCTGCTGTTGGGCATCTGATTTGCCTACAAGTACTGCTATCAACATCAGTGTGAAAATTCAGCATAATTTTAATGGGTGTATAACATTCATCTATGAATACATAGAAACTTATCCATTAGTTTTTGTTGCCTTTAAAATTTTTGGATGTTGTATATAAAGAATTTTTCAGAATTATTCTGTCAGGTATTGTGGCAACTTTCTATAGCATATAGGAATTTAGAACACATACTGGGCTCAGGTAGAAAGCAGAGTACCAGTGCAGTCTGTAACTGATACTGGGATTTCTGAAGAGTCAGGACAGATTTATGGGTTCAGCAGGTCTCCAAATACAGGGCAAGCTCAGGAAGGCAGAGTTTGGAGAGAATGGTATCACAAGAGCTTCAGTTCTTGGAACATTTCAGAGATCCTAACATTTTTATAATTTTCTCTAGTTTAGGAATTGCAAAGTGGTAAATCAACAAGCTTTTAGTTGCAGCACAAAGGACTCATGCATTCAGTTTGTTTGTCTTAATTATTGGATGATTTTTAAAGCATACATCATACATCTTAAAATTCCTGAAATTTCATACATTTAGGATTACAACTAGCTGTTCTTTTTTAAATTAATTTTAAGTGCTTTCAGTTGCAAATAACAAAAGACTTAAAGGTGGCTTTGTGTTAAGGATTTAGTTTTTTGTAACTAACAACATGTAGAAAGCTGCAGATATTAGTTTAATATCTCAAAAATGTCAGAATTTACTCGCTTTCTGATCACGGGCCAGGCTGCTGTTCCTCCAGACAAGTACCCATGTTCAAGGCTGCAGAAGGGAGAAAGACCTGGAGTCAGTCACATCTTATTTTTCACTTCTTGCAAAGCTAAAGCATTCCCAGCCCCTGTTAGCAGAATACTATTTTACTTTCATTGGTTAAATGATATCATTTGTCTTATTCAACAAAGACAACACTAGTCATATTTACTTTGAATTTTTACTTTATTTTGAAGAGACCACTTCTGTGTGATTATACTTGGGCCAGAGCTCAAATACTTAGATAACTATGAAAGTTTAAGACACATAAACTTCTAGGAATTTTTTAAAGGACTTTAGACTTTATCAGAGTATATATTCTGAGCCTGAATAATCTTATTTACTGTGTAAGAATCAAAGAAACTCCAGTCAATATTAGAATTAGAGCTGTGATGCTCAGTGGGAGATTGAAAGGAAAATAGCAATTCTCTCTGGGATAAAAAGATGGTTATTTCTGAGAATAAGAGATTAAAGGAAAATAGAGGAATTAATGCTTGATATTGCTAATCTTCTCTGGGAGTAGTAAAAAAATCACCTACCAAGATTGCAGCAGGTTTGAAATAGAATTGATGATTAGAAATTGGTAAGGCATTTTAGGTGATTTGTTATGAAAGGCCTTGTAAAGATGACCAATAGAAGAACAAAAAACTGTGGCACATGAATAGAGATTCACCTGAAATCAAGTAGCCTGATACTGTTTACCCTTAATTAATTTCAGCCTTTTTCCTTTCTCTAATATCATTTTAGTGCTCCTAAATTATAATACTAAAAGTAAGAGTTCTCCCCTGCTAGGCAGAGTGAAATTATATGATGGGAAATATATTGGAACTGCTGATAATGGTAAAGTACAGACTAGATTGGAAAGTAAGTAGGTTGCACAGCTCTTTTCATATGCTGCTGACTATTGTATTTTAGGCTACAAAGGCAGGGAATTATAGAGGATGATTTACAATTTCAAAGAGCCTTATCCTTAGAAACCCCAACATTTTATGCCTTTTTTCCTTCTTTTATTTCTTTTTTTCTTACCTTTTTCCCTCTCTCCCTTTGCTTCCCTCTCCCATCTCTTTAAATATTTGTTGGTTGCCTATTTTTTGTCAGAAATGCTTTCAATTTTTGGATACATAAAACAAGGTTCCTCCTCAATGTGGGATTTATCTAAATGAAAAAATATATATTATGCTACAGATCCATAGACACCATTAAGGAAGATGTCACAGTATAATGAGATTGCTAGAATGTGATGTTTTTGTGACTAGGTTGCATATGAACTATCAAGTAAAGAAGTTCAGTTTGGGACCAAGGCTTAGCTGGCTTGGACAATGCAGTGAGACTAGGTATAACTTAGGACTTCAGGATGAGAAATACTAAGAATAAATTTTTGGCTTTGAATACAATTGACCTTGAAGTTGGTTTTATTAATGTATTACTCTGACCCATTTGTAAGCCTTGTAAGGGTAGATCTCTGTTGTTTATAGTGGTGTCATGAATATACTTATAGAAATGATAGCTCGTGTTGAAAGAGTAGCTCTATGAAAATGGGAAGTCATTTCTGCTCTAGAGGAAAGTCATATTCCTGAGTGACCAAACATTAATATTTAAGTCAGCTGCAGAAAGGAAATAGAAAGTTAAGGAATAACAGAAAACTCTTAATTCCTCATGTATGTTTTTGTGTTGAGGGTATTCATTTGAATGCTGGACTCTAAGTTGTTTCTTTGAAGGATAAATTTGAAAGGACTATCCTTGGGCATGGCAACTATATCATAGCCCTTTTTTACTCATATGGCATAGAGACTTAGGCTTTGGCTTATCGTGTCTGACAAAGTAAATCTGTCCAATTCTAGGGTTTTTATAGTCAGAAGTGCTTCTGATTCTGACATGAAGGACAGTCTCTGACTTAGCCTGTATTGTGAAAATGGTTTTTAGGCTCTGAATGGTATTCCTTGATTCTGTATTTCAGTGTACTCAAAACCTTGCTGAGGAAAAATAATGCTATTTATGAGTTCTTGGAGGACCAAACAGCAGTAGCAGCTACACTACATTTTAGATGTGTTTTCAGTGCATATTCACAGATGTAATTTCATCTATGGCTTTCATTTTGCACATGAAGAAAAGAAAGTTCAGAGCAATTAAGTTTCATGACCAAACTTATAGACACTAGAAGTAGCACCAAGGTAGTATACCCCATCTATCTACAGCTGCTTTGGGTATATCTTTTTTTTGGGGGGGGTATATCTTAAAAATATTTTTTTTTTGTATGTTATTGAAAGAGTGTATACATCCTTCAAACTTTGAGAAGGTATATAGGGAACCTCTGTCAAATTATAAAATGGAAAACATGCCCACTGTATATTTTATTAAGTCCTTGCACATTTATTCATCCATCTCACACTTGAAATATGTCAGTTTTTCATTCATGTCTGAATGCTGTTCGAATATATTTTCTTCCACAGTTGCCCTTCATAAAGTTTTTATTTAAAGTGCTGCATTTGGTATTAATTTTGCTTTTCGTTGGTCTGGTGTTATTTGTAATTCAAATGAGAAATGAATAATAACATCTCTCCACACTATGGAGGAATTTCCATACCGGCCACTTTCCACCGAATACTTTTTAATTTCTTCATCTTGGCAGAATGCGATATCTATTAATTATCCCAAAATTTAAAAAGTCTCCTGCCTCAGAATGGAAACTATGTTGTGCTTATTTTTATGTGAAGGAAAAAATCTAACATGGTTTGTACCCAGGAGAGTCATTATAGACACATAGCACTGCGATATGAATGGCACTGGAATGTTTCCATGTAGCAGTAAACTCTTCTTTCTAGCCAAAGCCCATCATCACAAATAGAAAAAATGTGAATTAGCTTTTGAGGCTCTGTATTTACTATTAAGAGCAACTGTGCAATGTAGTTTTCAAACCTGGTGCTTCCAAAACACATTTTTCTACATTACATAATGTTATCATTTAAATATTGTCATTCAAATGTGAAGACCAGCTGTGCATATTAGGACACAGCTGTCGGGTTGAGTTGCAGATAAGCCATCTGGTGCTTGGTTCTGGGTGGTTAAATTCCAGCCAGGGATTTAACTTCATATCCAGCTGTGATAAAGTAAATTGAAGGCTGCATATTATTCCTCAGAAATGACTCCTTGGGGATATTTCCCAGAAATAAATTTTAACCAGAGGTGTCATTGATTGGTTTTACACTTTCAATTATAGCATTTGCTAAAATAAAACCAAAGAGAAAACTGTCCAGTCATTTCATTTTCTTTGTATGAAATAAAACAAAATAGTTAAAGAGAATGTAGCTGTTCAGTCTCCCTCCCATTATATGTGCACATGGATGCTTGGCTGTAAAGCTGCCTGGCTTCTCACATCTCTCAGGATGAAGAAAGAAACCTCAAGTGATCCATGAAGGCTGAGTAGGGGAGCAAAGTGGTAATTAGCCTCATTTCACAATCATGATATCTGTAGATATGTGAAAAATGAGAAAGCAACCAAATTTCACAATAGTTATCTCTGGACTGAGGTACACCCCTTTTTTAATTTCAAATGTGTTCAAGGGAGAGATTTTAAAATGCTATCTTGATTCCAAAGGTCTGTAACCGAGTTCTGAGAAAGAAAAGGACTTTGAAAAGTCTATCTTCACCGATGTCACCAGACTTGTCTGTATATAGCTAGCTATGTTAAGGAAGTAAACCTTATTAATTTTAATCATTTTCAAAGAAGCAGATTTTTCCTACATATTATTGCGGTGTTTTAGTGAATACTGTATAGTTACTGTATAGATAGCAAATAATATTAGGGTTTGTCAGTTAGCAAGTGAAATAGAGTTATGGCACATACTAGGCATGTTACCTTGTTTTCTCCTTAATTTTAAACATGATTATGTTACCTTGTTTACTCGTTAATTATAACCATAATTATGTTAAATTGTTTACTCAAAAATTATGTTTAATGTGTTTGCTTTTATTAATATATACATATTATATGATTATTTGTATATATTTCTACATATTTTAATGTATCTATCATATATGTATAAATATCTTTACATTTAAAAATTCACCCAGATAATCAACAGCTAGATGAAAGTATGCAGCATTTGTAAGAGTTCTCTTTAATCAGTTCTCGCTCCTGCCCAAATATAAGCCTACCTTGACCTGTGTCATTACAGATTTATTTGCCTTCATTTATAAAGATGAAGCAACACAGTTTATATTATTTAGTGTCTGGCTTCTTTGTGTCAATAGGTTAGATTTATTTACATCATTGGATGTTGCTATAGTTCTTTTCAATTTTGTGTAACTCATTCCTTTACAATTTATTTTTTCACCATAGTATTGATTGATTGCATTATTTCTAGTTTAGGACTGGCTGCTGCTAACAGGCTTGCATAAGTTTTGAGCAGAATTTAGCACTCATTTCTCTAGTGGGTTTTTCCAAATTTATTGCTCTAAACAAGATAGTCAAGTACAGTAACTGTATCCATTTCACAGATCTACATATATTAAGGAAAATGAAATAACACTAGAAAACCGAGTGTTTAAAGCCTCTTGGGAAATGTTTCATTGCTTTTTTCATGTTTTACTCTAACTTTACATTCAAAACCTCTTTCTTGCCATGAAAACAAAATAAAGTTGAAGTGATATGCATTAAGGTATAGCATGAAAGTCTAAACTAAGCCATAGGCAGAAATCATTAAAAAAAAATCATTTTCCCTTAAGCCCACTCTCTGAAATTCTTTGCTTTGGAAGACATACTACAGACAGTTTGGAATATTTGTCTTTACCTGCAGCAATTTTCAGCCCATCCCCACAAAAACTAAAGGAGCATGCAAAACTTGTTTAAAAGCATCCTGATTATTGAAAGAGAAACACCTGCCCTTCTCTGGGTCTCCTGACCTCCTCCATCAGGGCGAAGGAGAAGGAGAAGAAAAAGTAGGAATGTTGTTGATATATACTTAGAAAATGCATGTCACGAGGCCTCCAAGTTCAACAATTTTTTTTTTTTTTGGTTTGGTCTCCATCTTATCACTAATATAATTTGAAATTTGGAGAACTATAAATTCTAATTAAGTGTTATTACCTTCTACCCAATTGCGTAGAATAAAAATGTAGGTTACCCTTCTTTTTCCCCTTAAACTGTCTTTAATCCATTAAGGTGTGCTATTGTGTCATTCTAAAATGTTCTAAATATGACCTTTCTTCATTATCTCCACATTTGCTTCTCTTGACCATTCCACGATGATCACACCCCTGTGCTGGCCACAGGGGCCCAGTAGTTACATTTCTGCTTCTCCTTTTCACTTGTTGTATAGTGTACCTCCCCAGTGCAAGTAAAGCAACCATTTGGGAATACTTTTTGATGATGCTACTCCATTGTAAAAAGAAAGCAAACAAAAAACACAGAACGAATTCTGGTCACCTTTCTTTATATATACTTGGTTACAAAAGTTCTTCTTCCTTGAAAAAGAAATTGTAGTCTCAATTCTGCCTACACATTGGTGATCTCTTAGCCCCCTTCAAATACTGTCTTCACTGGGCATGTGGAATTTTAAGGTTTCCCGCAAGCTTCTAGCATGTAGCCAAGTCTGAAAAAGTAATTCTTTCATACTCCCTTCCCTTCTACTATTCTTTCCCTCTCTATCTCTACTTCATCCAAAATGCCTTCTTGCTGTTTTTGGTGTTATTTTATTGAGGTATGTTTGATTATGAAATTATGTTAATCATTTGGAAAATTTGTATGCATATGATAGTTCTTTTTGTAAGTTTTTTTTATACTATTGTGTCTTTTTCAGACAGGTTTTTCCTGTGCAGTTCAGCCTGGCCTTGATCTCATTTTGTCACAGGTAATATGTCTTGACCATTTTTAATTCCTCTTATCTCTGCTCTCCCTCTTTCCTACTGATCCCCTTCCCAATAAACAAGTGTCTTCTTATTTACATCTCTTTATTTTATGTATTTATTTCTTTATAGTTTAGTTTCTCAAATAGGAGGAATCATGTGATATTTAACTTTCCATGTATGATTTATTTTGGTTGACACAGTGGCTTCACATTCCACCCATTTTGCTGCAAATGATAAGATGCATTGTTCTTTATGTCTGAATAATATTCCATTGAGTATATATTCATTTTTCTTCTTCCATTCACCTATTTATAGTCAACTAGCTTGTTTCCAGAGCTTGGGTATTGTGAATTGTGCTGCTATAAACTTGAGTATGAATGCCTTACTTTAGTATGATGCCTTTAATTCTTTCAGGAATAGACCTAGATGAGGTGTAGATGGGTCAAGTAGAATTTCTGCTTTTAGCTCTTTTGAGGAAACTCCAAACCAATTTCTAGTGATTATATTTTTCATATTCCTGCCATCAATGTGGAAAGGTTCCATTTTTCCTGCAACCTGTCCAGTGTTTTTTGCTTATGTTCTTGATAACTGATAGCTGTTCTGACCATGGTGAAATGAAATCTAAGAGTTGTTCTGATTTGTATTTTTCTAAAGGCTAAAGATGTTGAATATACAACTTCTTTGGATAACTCACTATTATTATGGACTGCTGGACTGTGTTGGAATGTTTCGCTGAATTCAAGCACCTATAATAATTGAATCACAATGGAACACCCATCTTTGACAGCACTAAACAAAAGGGGGGATGCAGGGGAAGAAACATTCTGTGTTTGTATAAACAGTAAAGTTAGGATAGCTATGCAGTGCTTTGGCATAATTCTATGAGAAGAAATATATGCACTAATGGTGTTTGGACAGGATATCCTTTCTGCTTCTTGTGCTATGAATAACTACTGGGAAGATAACAGTGTATAAAGAATTAGTTATTGAAACTGTACTATAATTCAGCTTTGGAAAAAAAGGTATGCAGCTACATTCTCTTAATTCATTGATCAGAGGCATCTGCTCTAATAGTATTTGTGCATGGAGTATCATGTATGCACCTTATTCAACAGAAGGCCAATGCAAAAGCAATGTGCAATGTGTAAATTGTTGAATCTGTCCTACTGATTTGATTTGGAACTGTCTCATTGCTACTTGTTCTTCAATAAAAAGAGATATTGAATATATTTTCATGTATTAACTGGCTAAGTTTTAGATCCAATAAAAAAAAAATCATCAAAGTGGCAGGATACAAAACACAAAATTCAGTCATATTCCTATACATCTATAATGAACCTACCAAGAAATAAATCACTATAACTTTAAAAAAATACATTCAAAATAGCCTCAAAAATTAAGTTCCTAGAAATCAGCCTAACCAAGGGGATGAAAGACTTGTATAGTGAAAAATTACAGAACTCTGAAAAAAGAGGAAACTAAAAAGGACATTTAAAAGGGATAGATACCAGGGATATAGCTTAGTAGCACAGGGCTTGCCTGGCAAATGCACAAATGCAAGGCTCTGAATTCCTGTACAAAAAAAAAGAAAGAGAAAGAAATTGGAAAGACATCTTTTGTTCTTGGCTCAGCAGAATTAATATTGCTAAAACACCCATGTGATTAAGAAGTAATCTATGGATATAATGGAATCTCCATTAAAATACAAACACATCCTTATCAAAACTAGAAAGAACAAATCTAAAAATCTTGTCTAAAATCAAAGGACCAAAGAACAGCAAAAGCAAACTTGAGAAAAATGAGCAAAATTAGAAATGCCAAAATAATAGATTTAAGAACAAACATCACAATAACGGGGTGCTATAGCACCAACCACAATATGGTTTAAAAAAGGAAGACGTGTAGACCACTGGAATAGAAGATTCATAAATAACATAATACACCTACAAAGGGAGTGATTGGGCTGGGGCAGTGGATCAATGTTTAAGCATATGCCTAGCAAATGCAAAGACCTGGGCTCAATCCTTGGTACCACATGCAGTGCTGGCCACTGAAATGGAGGATGGTGGCATGTGACAGTAATCCCAGCACCGGGGAGGCTGAGACAAGAGGATCACTATGAATCCAAGTTGTGTAGCAAGACCCTGTATCAAATAAATAAATCTTTAGAAGAATAAAAAAGGGAGATTGGTAAACTAGTCAAAAGCATGTTGGAGAAAATATAGTCTTTAACAAATGGCGCTGGAAACCCACATGCCAAAGATTGAAACCAGATTGCTATCTCTCATGCTGTATAAAATTCAAATCAAAATGGATAGAAGATGTAGACATTAAAACAGAAACACTGAAACTGCTGGGAGCTACCATAGGGAAAACACTTAAAAAACCATAAGCAAAGACAGGCAGACTTCCTGAACAGAATTCCAGTAGCACAGCTATTAATGTTACCAATCAGCACATGAATTATATCAAATAATAGTATTGTGTGTAGTGAAAGAAACAACAGAGTGAAAAGACAACCTACAAATGGATTTTTAAAGGTATCATGATTTCTTTCTTGGTAGGTTCATTATAGGTGTATAGGAATATGACTGAACACTGTGTTTTGTATCCTGCCACTTTGATTGCCAGTTACTTTTTTGATGGGCTGATATCTAAAATATATAGACTAAAAGTAAATTGACACCCCCCAAACAAATGATCTAATAATAAAAAGGGTAGATAAACTAACACTTCTTAAAGAGTCACAAATAGCCATTAAGTACTTCTTGCTGTTTTCTGAGCGTACAAAAATTTTTACTTTTTTCTTGGGATAGTGGAAGGACTATATCTGGCTGGACTAGATCTTGGTTGAACAATCTCATGAGCTAGCTGGTTACACGGTTAGGATTTTTTGCTATATTCTTCCAAATTGAAGGAGCAAAATCTATAGTATCCCTTAGGAGAAGAGTGGAAATGGGAAATCCCTGTCCTATATGCTGAAGGTCACTTACCTTTCCCTTTGTTTGTGTGTTTGCTTTTCATATTTTGATGTCAAATCATTGCTGTTATGCTTTTCTGATATAGACCTTCCACACACCTGCCTGTACAGCATTTGCTTAGGCCTAGTGTCCTAATAGCTCACAAAAGGGATACAAGATGGCTATATTTCTACTGCAAGGCAAATGGTGTAAATCTTTCTTCTGAGGAAGAACATGAACAACAGTGAATCTAGGAGTCTTAAGTCCACATTGCACTCTGGCACTGAGGTTGTCTGCTTACTGTGGTCAGGAGTCTGAGTACTAAATTATGGTTGAAGATTCTCAGCAGTAGAAAATCTAATTCATATTTTTGCCATAGGATGTTTCAACATGTTAAATAGTAAACTCATTTAATAATTATGATCATGGGAATTTTTTATTTAACTGATAAAAAGACACTGACACAAGAGATTGACAAAGCAATAGGTATGAGAAATTGTTATTGGTATAGAGCAGTATAGCTTGTAGAAAAAAACAGCTGAGATTGGAACTTGAATACAAGAACAGTGGACTATATTTTATAATGCTAATTTTTAAAACCAGCAAAATATATTGAAAGAGAGAGAGCTCAAAGAACCTTAGAGAAACCCTATTATAGATAAGGAAGAATTATGTTATAGATAAGAAAGAATAAAAATATAATGATTTTTTAAGAGTAAAAGTCAGAATAAGGAAAATTTTTATTTTGTGTTAAACAGGAACCAATCTGGCTGTCTGAAATAGGAATTTACTATAAAGAATTTTTAGCAAGTCTACACAGATTAATTATTATGATACAAAAATTGAAACTATTTTTTATTGGATACTGGCAGAGTAATCATGATATCCTAAGTGTACATGGCTAAATCCCTTTTCAGTTAGAATGCTTCTGCAACAGAAAATGTGAATCCTGTAATATGAACAACAGGAAATAGGAAAACAGTGGAAACAAAAAATAAAAAAAAAAAAAGAGAACAGAACAGAAACTTTGTGTTTTAATGCCATACATAGCAGGTTAGTATTCAATTCATTTAATAAAACATCTTAGACAATTTTTGGCATGTACAGAGAAGACTATAAGTAGTAGTTATTAGTATACTACTGTACATCTGTCTAGAAAAACCCATAAAATAAGAATATTATGTAATAAACACAACATTTGCAGCAAGCTGCAGATATTACACTGTTTCTAAAACTGCTTCAATTATTCCTTTGTCAAAATGAGGGCTAAGGCAGTTGGCTGTGAGGGCACCAGATTTAATACTTGGTGAATGGATTTTAAACATATCTGAGAAGTGTCAGAGTAGCCAGTGCCTGCCTTAGCACATGCTGATGTTTTACTTCATTAGCTGCTTTTTTTGAGTTATTATAGTAGTATATGTCTATCATATCAATCAGTGGAAATAAAAAAAGTTAAGAAATTTACCAGTCCAATTTCCCTAATTCTGTTGATGAATATTAATGGTTGATCAACAGATTTTATTTTATTAATTAATTAATTTATCTATTTATTTTTACTGGAGATCAAACTCAGGACCTTGTACTAGCCAGGAAGACACTTATACTGCTGAGCTACATCCCCAGTCCTAATCAACAGGTTTAAATGCAGGTAACATTTGTTTATTTTGAAAAATATTGCTAAATATATCTAGGAGTCAAAATAGCATTCCTTCAGATGAAGATCATTCCAGAGAATTACTGGTAGGAGTACAAAGATAGTAAACCTAAATTCTTTATGGTTATATGAAGAAAAAGATTTGGAACAACCAGATATTTCATTAATAAATTCTGAATATAATTATTGGTATTTTTCTGAAGAAAAAATGTTATTAGGCATGACTATGTGGAGACAAAATTCATATTTTGAAAATTTTCTCAGTATTTACTAAGATAGGAAAAAGCACATTCAACTTATTTTAAATGCCAAGCTGTATTTTCACAACATCAATAGATTTCTCATTATAAATATTAATTTCTGCCACTGTAATAATCAAAGTAACATGCAAAATGTATTAATATATTTTTATTTGGTTACTCTGTTCCATTTCAGAAAAGTTCTATAAGACTGTATATATTTTCTTTAAAATTTTTATTTTATAGTTGAATATTTTTAAAAATTTATGCTGTATGTTTTCTATATTCCATTTGTACCCTACTTTAAATAGAATATTTATTAGCTCATAGGCCCTCAGCACCACTTATATCAATGTTTCTGTCAGAAAACAAATTCTAAAGTCCAAATAAAACAGTGCTTAGAATTCTAAATGCCTTTATAACTTAGGGACTGCCTATGATGCTTCACTTGGGGCTTTTAATCCATATCAGACAAAAATGAAATACACATTACTGATGCAAAAAAAAAAGGAGATGTTTATTTTCAGATACCTCTGAAAAATATGTAAACAATCCCATACAAATGGATACCTGCCTATTTTATTGTACTTTACCTTATTTTCCTGATCATCTCAGGGAGAGGTCTCCACAATAGTTCTTTCTCAGATGCATTAGTAGAAACTAATCCAGCCCAAGCTGTGTTGAGGAAATCTGTTAGAAGCTGGGTTTTTCTTTTTTATTAATTTATTTATTTGTATTTTAAGTTGAGTGAAAAATAGAAACAAAAACAAAGAGAAAAAATGACATAAACAGGGTAATATACAACAATAAATATGTTACAGATTTTCAAAACATGGATAGCTAATTATATATATATATATATATATGTATATATATATAATAAAATAAAACAATCAAACATAGATCAGCAGACCACAATAGAAATGGGTTATCCACAGAAGTTGTTGACTTGAGCCATTCACAGCTCATTATATTAATATGACTTTACATACCTCCATTTTTATACGATTCTGCCAGATGGTTAAGACCAAGTTAAAGCAAGACCTGTATAACAAAAAATGTAACTTTTATATCAGATAAGGTCAGTCAGGTACCCTCCGGGTTTATCCTGTAACCCTGTACTGCACTTTGTAGATCTCGTGTCAGTGTCAGCTTTGTAGATGAGTCACGGCCATTGCTTGACCAATTTGCTCTCTGTGGAAGCCTGAGAGAAAGTTTTCTCTTCATGTGACTCTCCTTAGGCACATTATACATCATCAATCGCATTTCCCAGTGGCCCCATAATCTTGATCAGAAAATTTGGGGTACTACTGAGTTACATGATTTTTTTTTTTTTTCTTTTGCAGAACCAAGGATTGAACTCAGGTCCTTGCACTTGCCAGGGAAGCACTTATTCCACTGAGCCATCTCCCTAGCCCCTTATATGATGTTACATTACAAATTCTCCTATGTCCTGAGTCTTCACTGACCTTGAAAGGCTAGGGCCAAAATGTTGGCTACCCTTGCAGCCTTTCATTTTCTCCAATTTTTGATCTGCAAACTTAGGTTGTTAACCCTCCAGAAGAGAAGTTTATTATTACCCTGCAACATATGCAGTTCAGCTTACCCACACTATTAGTCTAAACATCATAGGCATAACATGGAACATGTATTTTCCATCAAGTATTGAGATACTAAACTCCTAAGTCCATACACAATATGAAGAAGAAAAATACTTTTTAAAAAATAGGAATGAACACTTACATATATTTACATAGATATTTAGAAATCCATCCATATACAGCATAGTAGCATTGTAGCATGACTGTCTTGTGACTTTTTTGTCTTATTTTTCATTTGCTACCCTTTAAAAAATGGGAGTATAGTAATAGCTGGTATGTCATGAGAAGAAGTACATATTTAGAAGACCAGAATGGCAGCCATTTGGAGTGTGACCCTCCTATTACACTTCGTTAAATTCAGTGCAGTTACTTGGTTTACAGGTATCAGCATATATGATTAGTTGGGGTGAGAATCCTACCACTTAATTACTAATTTTAAAAATTTCCTGATGTTTTTCAGTATCATTGTCTTAAGGTGCTGGCTTTTTCCTAGCTCTTCTTTCTTCCTTTTGTGAAGACTTTTTCCTTATTAAACAGCTGACCAGTATTGCTGAATCTAAGTATCACAGCCCCGTAATAAGCATTAGGTTCTATTGACTGAGCGGTAATATTCCACTTGCTTAACATGAAGAATATAATTTAACAAATAATGGCCAAATCCACAGCACAACTGATTGATTTTTAACAAGAATTTCACATATTTTGTGTAGTTATTATCAGCTTTCTGCATCAGTAATTTAAGAAAATGGGAGACATGAGTTTTAAAATATGTATGCTATTTCATTTATATTTCAAATGCTGCAATTGAAGCAGATTAAAGCCAACTTGAAAATAAAACATTTTATAATGGTGTGTGTATTGTAGTTCTGGGGACTAGATATTTTATTCTTGTTGAGATATATATATATATATATATATATATATATATATATATATATATTAATGTAGTTAGGACAGGCTCTATAGCACCTCATCGTGTAGATCGGACTCATAGTGATGCTCCTCTTTTTAGCCTCCCAAGAGCTTTGATTATAGATACATGCCACCATGCGCAGTCTCAGTTGCCATCTCATATGACCCAGGGGCAGGGCCAGCATGGCACACCGGGTATTGAACATTGGCTGCTGCACTCTGTCTAAGCAGTCAATTTAGTCCACCAAGCTCTGAGGCTGGCCCTTGCTACAGATGTTTACGTTTGAAAAATTTTATCTTTTTGGATATAATTTTTATCTTTTTGGATATAATTTTATCCATTAATTAATTTTATTAAATTTTATAATTTAATCTTTGTGGATATAATTTCATTGTTGTAAATCTGAAAAAAAAAAAAAACCAAAACTTTCTTTGGTTGGATCTTTCATCTTCCGTTTCTTTCTCAAAGGATTTTGATAAATACCAGGAGTGAAAGCACCTCAATTTGAAAAATAAACTTTAATTAAAGAGTAATGTTTTCTTCTGAAAGAGAATAAAACTGATCTGTGTGGATGTGACTTAGTTACTTTTTCTCCTTTCTGAAAGGAGAAATACCAGACTCCCAAAGTTCCAAAATACCAGACTTGGAAAGGCAAAGGAGTAAAGGTTTATTTAGCTCACAGTTTGCAGAGGTTTCAGTCCATAGTCAGCTGGCTCTTAAAGCAGAGTGGCACATGACAGAGGGCAGCAGTTCATGCAGGGATAAAACAGGAAAAACAACAAGCAAGGGAGGGAGGGGAGTGACAAAGCCTCTTTCTCTTCCTTGTATGCAGGTTACCTACCCTAGGGTGGGTGCAGGACTCACACTCTTAGGCATTTTGGTTCTAATTTACACTTTCAGTTTCTTCTAAGCTGAGTCCCTAGCCTGCCTTTTTAATTTAAAATTAAGTTGAGACAGTGTCTCAAGTTAGTTCGAGATAAGCAGGAACTTGCCATCCTTCTGCCCTCACATCCCAAGATGCTGTGCTTTCTTTTTATAAACTGGGATGGGGAATAATGGATTTTACTTGATGCAAAACACTAATGAGCATATCAGTGATGAATATTCCTACTGGCTGCTGAATTTTCTAGTGACTGCTATAGAACACATGAACATGCTTCTATTTAAATTAATTCATTTAGCAGGAAAAAGATCTTGTCAACAAATTGTTGTTTGTTTTATCCCCTTATTTGTTATTATGGACTGTTTTACAATCTAAGCTAGTGCTCCTGACATCAGGCAAACAGCACTATGAGCTCATATAGATGAAGATGGTAACTGTGTAGTTTATGTCAGTGATGGTAATAACAGATGCTGGTGTTGCCGGAACTACATCCTCAGTTTACCATTCATTTGCCCTGTGACCTTAGACAAGTTATTTGACTTTGAGTCATCTATAAAATGTCTCTATGTACATGTATGTAAAGTGCTAGTGGAAATAGTACCCTTACCTGAATATCTGTTGTTTTATAGCACTGAGAACATTATATGCAATTTATACACAAATGTGTATATGCATCATAATACGCACATATACACACACAGTTTTTTTCTTTGCTTTTTCAAAAAACATACTTTGAACCATTTCCTTTTCCTATCAGACATCAATTCAGTAACTTGGAGTCTCTCCCTTCATTGTAGAGTTGAGTCTGCATTTTCAGAATTTGTAAAAATTATAAGGCTTGGTGTGGTTGTTTGGAAGGTAGAGCTCACCATCAGTATCTGTCTCTGCTTATGCAATTGTCCCCTCAGACGAGCTGCCCATCATCTTGACTGCCATCTAGGATCAAAGTCCTCACTGGGATATCCCTAATATGCTCATTTCCCATCTGTTTCTGGATTCAGAAATACAATTCCATTCGAGGCCCCATCTGCCTAGAATGTCTGTGCCACCGTTCCTGTTCCAGCCACATTGCGAACTGTGGGCTCTTTCCATAGAAAGGGCCTCAAGACTCCCCTCTGTTTCTTGTCTCACAAATCTAACTGGAGGCTTGTATATTTGAATTCCGTGGATATTACACAAGTTTATGGAACAAATTTAGAAGCACAGAAATTGGAGAAGCTATTAGAGTTGTTACTTTGAACAAGCTCATTCCATCTTTGGAGGGTGAAAGGAGATTAAACATAATTAACATATGCAGAGCCATTGCTAACAGTTTCGAACTCTTATTTACCACAAGCTTGATCCAGGAGACCTCCTGACATAGTGACTTTTACTATGAAACTAAAGCAATGTTTGTTAGAGATCAGAGGCTTTAAAACAGAACTCTGATGATTAGTACCATAGCATGATATGACATATGAAATTCTTGGTTAAACCAGAGAAAAATATGTACAGCGTGTTGCAAAAAAAAAAAAGAGATCATCCCTGACTAGTGAATCAGAAGGAAGGGGAAGAAAGTGGGGGAAAGGATATTTAATTTTATTCTGAAAACATGGGTGGGTTTTTAGCAAAGGTTAATTTTACAAAGAAAATGATTCTTGCCCTTTCCCCCAAAGCTTGTGTCTTTTCATCTTCAAATTTAGTAACTACAGCAATGTTTTTGTGGTGAAAATCTTGTACATCTTAGAGGCATAAGACTGAACACTATTGCTCAATTATTGGATGACTTTAGAGAACCAATCTCTGTGCCTCGGTGAAATAATAATATCTAATGAATAGATCTGGGTAGGATTATAGCTCTGCAGCACAGTGCCTGCTTGGCAAGCTCAAGATCCTGACTTTAATTCCCAGCACCAAAAACAAGCAAATAACACTGAGGAGGTCCAAGTTTGTAAGGTTATTTTATTTTATTTTTATTTTTTGGCAGAACCAGGGATTGAACTCAAGCCCTTGCACTTGCCAGAAGTCCAAGTTTGAATAATATGCAAAGTACAGGGCATATCGACTTCTGTATAGGAACTCAATAAATGCTATTTCTTTCCATTTTCCCCTTTTGATCCCAGTCATTTTATTGGAATGTCTATTGAGAAACCAGAACAAATTTTCTTTAGGAATTGGTTTTAATAAATAATATTTTTATACTTACAGTGTACATCCTGGGAGTATCTGTAGAGTGCAAGAGTTATTTAGACTGACAACTAACTTGTATAATAATAAAATGAAAAAAAATGATTTTATAAGAAGTTTAAGAAGAGCAATGTACATGATTTGCAGGTTTCTATAAAGTCCTAAGTCCTATAGAGGCTTCTACAGAACAAACACACAAGATTTTGCAAGTGATTTCAGGAAACTTGTTTTTCTCACAATTGACCTTTTAAGAATTAGGTCATAGTTTAAACTCTGTTCCAGTTAGGCTTTCATAATAACTAATTGGACAATTAAATTCTCTGAGATCTTTTTACTGTTATTATGTAAAAGTCGATCCAAATTAAGAAGAATGAGATAGCTGTCTGGTACACACCTGAAAGAGATTAGTTGAGGAAATGGTGAAACAACTATTTGTTCCCTGCTATGTAGACTTATATTGGGAGCTAAAGAAATCACAAATGTAATTACATTTTTCACATTATCATGGAAGGGAATTCCAGACTGGGTAATACTGGTTGTCTAGAGACAGTTTAGGAACACAAAAATTAGAAAATCCACTAAGTAGAAAGAAATGTAGAACTCCGATCTTTTTCTTTTTAAAAATTATTTTCTTTTAATTAAGACAAAGCACTTTATAATTATTTTACCTCAGCAAACACCTGAAATAAATTTGAAAAACTAAAATGGCATTTTAACACCATTGATAATAAATTGATGATAAATAAAAATCAGTTCTGATTAGCCCTAAGTAGGATATTTGTAATAGAGCAAATAATGATAGCTTTACAACACAAAGAGAATTGTGTTTAGTTTGAGTGTTTTTTCATTCCGTATAGGGGATTCACAGTTTTTCTATAGGCCCACATTCCATTTAGCCTGCATTAGGCACCTCCATGCTATTTCATTCAGTACAGGGGTCTACAGGGTCTTACTACACAAATCGGACTCATAGTGATTCTTCTATTTTCAGACTCCCAACCACTGGGATTATAGGCATGCACCATCACTGTCTCGATTGCAGTTTCAGCTTGTCCTGGGGGTGGGGCCAGCATGGCAGGCCTGGAGATCGAACCCCAGCAGCTGTGCTCTACCTGAGCAGGTGCCTTAGTTTGCTTAGCTATCAGGTCCTGGTCTGAGTTTTTACTTGCTTGTTGTCAGTCAATTCCATTTTTTCCTCAGAACATTATCTTTCAACAACATCAGCACACAGCTTACTTTTCTCAGTGTCACTTGGTCTTGGTTCTTCATCATGTATGTCATTCAACTGAACTCTCTCTTACCTCTAATCTATCACATATTAATAGTTTGAGGCCAGGGAGTGATGCACACTATTCTTGTTTTTAAGTAATCTTGTTATAAATATCATGGAGGGCGCAGTTATTTTTGTCTGAATGTTTTCCTACAGGCCCACATTCCATTTAGCCTGCATTAGGTACCTTCATGCTATTTTATTACATATTCCTTGCTCCAGAGCAGTAGATTCAAGGAGTTATTTCCTGTTATAATTGTATTGGTAATCTGTTCTGTTTTATCTTAAAACATAATCTTATTTCTGTTTTATTTATTTAGGTTGTTCACCTAATTAACAATTATAAATTTTTTGGTGCTTCTAATTTATTATAGTACATTTACAACTAGTTAGTCCAGGTCAGTGTTGCATATGTTTTCATAATTTATATTTGCTTCATTATAAATATTCTAATGAATTTAATGATTATATTTATGTATAAAATGGTACTTCATACAATTTTTTCTTGGTATTGAGGATCAAACTCAGGAGCTTGTGCTTGTCAGGTAGGCTTATGCCACTCAGGTATCTTCCCAGCCTACTGTGTACAATTTTGTTCATGCATTCTCTGGTCCTGATACTTCTACTGTCCTCATGGAACTACTTAGTTTATTATTTTGTCTACATATTCTTCACTATTCTCCCACTAATTACAGAATTTAAATCTGATTCCGCTTATGTACCTTAAAACTGAGATTAACAAAGACAGCTCATTAACCAAATTTGGTCAACTACTTGTTTTTCTGAGATTGTAAGTTATGAGTGTTTCTTTTTTTTCTATTTGTAAATTGTTGAAAAACATCAGGAGAGAGATTCTATGACAAGATATTAAAGTTTTATTGTAACATAGACTTCTTTGTTTATTTAAATCTTTTCTATGGCTACTTTAAAGTTATGTCATGACAGAGCTGAATAGTGTGACAGAAAGAAGCTATATGTTCCACAAAATCTAAAGTATTTGCTTTACAGCCTTGTATTAAAAAAAGTTTAGATTCCATCCCCTAACATTGTAGGGCAGCACTTTTAATAGAAAATGTCCTAGAATGACAAAGCAATTTCATATTAAATAAAAAGATATTATTAATTAGAGTGATTTAGTTTTAGCAATATAACAATATAGAATAAGGAATTTTTATTAGGATCAGTTTGAAGTATCAAATACTGGGCTATTTATATTATTTTCATTGCTTCTAAGTCAAGCTGGTAGATAAGATGACCTATCCAGATGAAGATGATATAGCATTTGAGATACTGATAAAGGCTGAGAAACTAGAGGTCTATATGAAGGATACTAAAAAGTTGTTGCTTAAAAATGAAATGTTAAACACTTTTAAAACTGAGAAAATTCAGTGTCTATTTGTAAGAAAAAGAATGATTAAAAAATCCCTAATGATTTCATTTAGATAAAAATGGGCTTTTGGGATTAGATACAATTCTGACTTTAAAGCAGACATCATAATATAAAATTCACCTCTTTACCTATGGATTAAAAAAAGCATGTGTGTAGAATAAAAACTTGGCAAATGTGAAAAAGATGAGTAGAACAAAACTTGAAAGCACCCTAAACACAGGGAGAACCAGTTAAATTGTCTTTCTTACTGTGAAAACCTTTGACACTCAATAAGGAGTAACGGAAATTGAAAGAGAAATACAAGGCATTTCTTATGTTTGCCTCCACTCTGTGCTTCATTATGGGGTACCACTGAAAATGTAAGTGATTACAGAATGTGAGTTTTGAGAAAGGTGATCCTTCTTTTCATATGTTGGCAAGTACTTTCTAGTATTCATAGAGGTATAGCAATATTTTGAATGTTTCTCAGTGATTTTGTTCATAAACTACTCATTTCCACACTATATTCATAAAAAAGATGTTAGATTTTTTCCTAAAAAATGTTCATACATTTTGATGTATGTGGTATAGTAATTAAGATATCCTAAAGCTAGACTTGTTCTTAAATGACAGGACACTTTTATTTATTATATATACATAATGGTTTTTTTTTTTTTTTTGGTTGTGAGAATGTACATTCTCGTAGCTATTTTTCTATAACCCATAACTACAATGATTGACCAAAAAATGACTATCCAAATAAATATAATAAATGACATGTGCTGTGAATGTGACTCCAGTGCCATAAAAGCTGAAGGCAGAGATAAATTTTGTCTCTGTGCATTTATCACTGAAGAAGTTAGTAAGCTGATTTCTTAAATATTTATAATGGATAAAGATTAAAGATGAGAAAAAAATAGAAGAACTGATAAGAGAAAACTTGCAGGTAGAAACAATGGAATATTTATGAAATGATGTGTGACATTTTTGTATTATTTAGGATATATGAAAGTGAAAGCCCCTGATTATAGATAGAATGAAATAATATTACATAGTGTATTTTCTTGTTTGAAATCTATGCAGATAGTGGGTTGAAGATATAGCTCAGTGATACAACAATGTAGAATTAGAAATTTTTCTTAAGAGGACTTGCTTGGCAAGCATGAGGTCCTGAGTTTGATTCACAATATAAAAAGAATAATAATTAAAAAAAAACACTCCAAAACCTAAAACCTATGACAATTCAACTTAGTATGAGCACAAACAGTGAAATAAAATTTCATAATAATTTTGATATGGAAAAACCTGCATAAAACATCTGTCCAGTACAAAGTGGTAATTTGAATATGCTTAAGACCTGCCCAGTAAAATTTACCAGGCTGAGGAAAAGTTCTATTAGTCAGAGAAACATTTTGCTTCACCTTTAGAATTTCCAGCAAAGCAGAGAAAGTGGGAATTTTAGCCCTTTGTCTGTGAAATTTAGGAGGAAAGGTTTCTTTATAGGAGAAGTATAGCAGTTTTATAGGTGTGTAAATTTGTCACTTGCACAATAACTGCATCAACTTCTGTCTGCTCTGCCTGAGTAGGTAAAGCCATAGGTATCTGGTTACAAAATTATGATTAGTGCAGTTCCACATCTTTAATTTGAGGATTTCCAGGAAGGAGACCAGAGGGACAGAACTTTGGGGCAAAAAACGTTGGATATTGATATTGTACTCATTCATTGTTATCAGTCTAATTTTTGTTACAAATAATATTTCTTTTTTAGACAGGCTGACATTGTCAGGGTAGTTTACAAATTCATAAAGTGGTCATTTTGTTCTGATATGATGAAAAAACTTTTACAAAGGTTTTCTGATGGTAAAGAAAGGAATATATTGCTTACATAGCATGGTTTGGAGAAATGAAGTTAATGTTAGCAAAGTGAACCTATTTTGTTAACGAAAAAACTGATTCATCTTTATGGAAAGATGAACAGTTGGGTCAAATCTCAAAATACTATGTGACTTTATCACATAAAATGAAAACCATCTATTGTATTCAAACCATGTGTTCAGGCTAAAAGGTAATGTTAACGGATTTCCTGAATCCAGCCTTGGAACTTTGATATCCTTCTGTGCCATGTGAGGACTTAGAAGCCTCTGTACCACATTAAGCTGTCTATGAAGGATCATACTGTTTTTTATCATCCTGGGTCACCCCTTATCCAGTTTTGTTCCTGTTAACTTCTGTTGCAAACCCATTTGGTAAAAAGACAGAAGTTAGATACTCTTTTCTTTCATTTTTTTAGTGATGTGGCTCTATCTGTGCCTTAGTATTTCAGGAATAAATAGACATTATGAACCAAGTAAAGAATAGGAATAGAATTGTGGAGCTGAGCTAACTTTTAGAACCATAGCTATTAGAAAGTATTTCTCATTATTCATTTGGAAAAATATCTGCTTCACTATATAGAATATTGAAGCCTAGCTTTGGAGGCCTCAAACCTCCCAAATATATCAGATAATATGTAAAAGATATATAGTGAAATAAAGCTCTGTGCCTGAAGATTTTGAGCTTTTTCATTACAAATCTAAAATATTAGCCATCCTTGTATCTGTGCAGAAGAAGTAAATGCTAATTGTTGGTTGTTCTTGTAGAACTGCATTCAGTCTTGTGGGGGAAATGAGTATATAATCAGTTTAGAAGCAAAGTGAATTAGAATGTAATGTCACACATGGGCAGTGAAACTTTAATTTATGCTCTCATGATATCTAAGTTGGATTACTATAATTGACTGTCTAAAGATCTCCTGGAAAAAAGAGAAAATAGCTTGTACAGATAAGAGCCCCTGAGATTTTAAGCATACAGAATCTGGTCACTGTCTTTCTATCTGGGGGATTCTGGTGCTAGCTGCCAGTTAGGTACTAGATTGATTGTAAGAGGTCCCAGTGATGTGTTTTTGAAACACTGCGTGAATCCAAATGAGTTTTAGGTTCCCTATTGTCCAAGTCCAATTTTGTTCAACTGTAAAAATGTTGGGTTTTCATTTGCTCAGAACTGCTATTATAAATCACTATGCCCTATAGCTTTTTCAAGCAGCTAGCTGTAGAATATATTTATTCCAGAGAGATTCAGAATATCAGACTTGTCACTGAATTTAGGTCAAGACTAAAGTGACTTGTTTAATTTACTTTCTTTAAATAGTACTGTATTCTTTCAGTATATTCTGTGTAGCTTGTCCACGATTTTAAAAGGACTCCTTTAAAATCTTAACATCCTAATATTTAAGAGTCCTGTTTAAAATAGATCTGGTTGATCAAAATCTTGTCAAAAAACATACTTATTTATATGCATGGTCTGCTACACACAGTTACATGATAGTTTAACTCTCCTGGGTTTTGTGTTGGTGAAAGAAAGAAACAAACATGTTCTATTTTCCTTATAATGTTAATTCTGTTATTTATAATATTTTATAAAAAATATAAAGATTTGCTATTTTACTCTTTTAAGAGGCTAGCTCTGTGGCTGAGCACTTTCCTAAGAACACACAAGATTTGAGCCCAGCAACCCCTAATATACATGTATATATTTTAAGATAAATTTTCACAGGCATTTATTTACAAACAATGGCCAAGACATCACATTGATAACAATTTTATTTAAAATTTAAAATCAAGCCACCACATTAAATTTCTACTTTTTTTCAATCTACAAATTAAAGTAGCAAGAAGAGTCTTTATTTTTAAATATAGTGCATAATTTGATTTGCCTACTGGCATTTTCCTATTTCTTTTAAACATGTTTCTTATGCTATCCAAACATGTATCTGTTATATGGATTATAATCAGTGTAATTACAGTATTCTCTCCTTGTACCTCTTGGTCATATTTGGTATATGATAGCAGTTTAATGCAAATTAAATCAGAAATATAATTTTAAGGAAGCATACACTGTTAATGACTACCTCAATTTTATTTCTCCTGAGCATGGAATTTTCTTAGCTGTATAATTATAGGTAGCATGGCATAGGACATAAAAAAGACATTTGAAATTGAAAAACATTTCATGGACAAGACACTTTGCCTCTTTAATTTTATTTTGAATTTTTACAATGACATAAAACCATGTGAATTTACTATGTATAACATGTTACTCAGAAATATATGCACATTTTAAAATGACTAACTCTAGCTCACATGCATGTTACCTCCCACAGTCATTCCTTTTTGTGGTGAGAACAACCTAAAATGCATTCCTTTAACATTTTTTGAAGAATACAATATATTGTTATCTATAATTACTATGTTATACAATGTAGCCCTTGAACATGTTCTTTCAAACAGGTTTCTTTTCTTTAGTCCTGGGAGTTGAACCCAGGGGCTTAACAATGAATTAAATCTCCAATCTTTTTGTTTTTAGTGTATTTATTTATTTTGTTATTAGTGTCTGGTAAGCAGTCATATACCTTGTGGAAGGTGAGGAGTTGGTACATGTACATAATATACCTTAATTATTATTTTCTCTTTTCCCACCCTCCTCCCTCCATCTGTTCCACTTGAAAAGGATCTATCTCCCTAATTCTTATGCATCTTTTGTTTTGCTTTTTATTTATATTTGGATTTCTCGTGTAAGAGAAATCATGTGGTATTGAAATCATGTCAAATCATGTGTTTGTCTACTTCATTTCACATTATGGTTCCAAGATACATCCCTTTCCCTGCAGATTACTTAAGCTTATCCAAATGCCACATTTTCTTTATTCATTCATCCCATTATGAACATACATGCTGTTCCTGAGATTTAGCACTTAGGAATTGTGCTGCTATAAACACACATATACATGCACCACTGTTTTTATTTTGAGACTGGTCTTGTTAACTTCCTACTCTGGCCAGGATGGGCTCTAATTTGCAATCCTCCTGGCTTATCCTCTCAGAGTTCTTGGATTATAAATGTGCATCACCATGCCTGACTCTATTGTATATACTTTTACTAACATTGCTGTCCAAACAATGTCACAGTATTGGTTAAGCACCAGTCTACCATCTACTTTCATAAGACCAGTGTTTTTTTAGATTGCACATGTTAGATAATAGATGATTTGCCCTTCCACCCCTGACTTATTTTACTTAATCTTGTCTTCTAGGGTCATCAATGTTATCCTTTTGAGCTACTTTGCTTACTTTTAAACTATTGGGTTCTTCATGTTTTTTACAACTTGTCTATAATGATGTGAATGAATTATTTGAAAAGGAATATTTATACATGGGAAGAACTGTCTTAGAGATGAACCATGTACTTATGCTTGATCAGTACCCTTCTCTATTTAATGTGATCCTGTGCTTTAACAGTTATATCTTATTTTCTGAATATTCTCTTATGAACAAATGAGTCATCAGAGAATATTTCATAGGACTATATATGATTTAAATGAGTTAATATTTATAAAATACTTAACACAGTACTTAGAGTCAATTATCTTAAAAATAAATAAAATGGCTTATACTAATGACAGATCTAACATTACTAATACATAGATTTCATTAGTCATTTATCGTTATGTAACAAATTACCCCAAAGCCTAGTAGTTCATAACAACAAACCTTTATTCTTTATTTGTCTGTGATAGGTCAGGCATCTGAATATAAATTTAGCTAAGAAAAGGAAATTCTTTGGGCCAGGGAGATGGCTCAGTAGAATAAGCACTTCTCTGGCAAGTGCATGGTTTTGAGTTCAATCCCTGGTTCCTGAAAAAAACAAAAAAAGAAGAAAAGATAAGAGAAAAAAGGAAAGGAAATTCTCTTGCCTTTCTGTGTTCTAACTATGAGAATCAAGTTACTAAGTCTGGAACATATAAGGAGAAGAGTAGTAGGTAAGCCATGGTATAAGATGCCAGTCACAGAGATAATTGATATTTTGTAAACCCTAAAATAGCAAATGGAAAATATTTATATTTTTCTTTCACTAATAAACAACTGAAGCCTCTTGAGATCTCCAAAGATTTGACAATCTTTAAGTGCACTTCATTTGCTCAGTAATAGCTGTCTCAGATCCCACGTTGTTATTAATGTTTTGATTAGTCCATTGTCTATCTTTGAAATATACAAAGACCACTCATGACTTTAAGGACCCCAGATAGAGGTACCAGGGATAGAAGTTGGTGATACTTTTCTGTGCCTCTATGTTTGTATATGATTTACTATTTTGCTTTATTTGTTACCAGTGTGATTTGTGGATTTGTCATATTGAATTTTTGAAAGAAATCCCAGAAAATTCAAATACAAGTATTTGTTGCTCCTCAAGGTATGAGTTGAAGTTATTATTGGTAATTAGCCTATACCATCCAACATAAAAGAGAGAAATAATGTTTTAAGAAGAGGAGTGCTACAATTTTATTTGGTCCTGAATTATCTAGATGTATTCTGTTTTGTCCAGATAAATTCAATCAAATACACATGATTGAGATTTTATTGCCAATTAACTAAAGTTGTATGGACTTAGAAAAAGTCTCCTTGAACCATATACTTTGTGTGAACTGTTTCTGAAGTGGTTTTGGAAGAGAAAAAAATTTTTTTTTCCTTTATGGTGTTTTTCAATTAGAATTCTTGTGCTTATATTGTGCCTGACCCTTTTAAAACCTTAATTTAAATGAAAAGTAAAGAATTCAACATTCTCTTGCAAGGTCCTTTCTAGCTGTGACATTCTTCAATTCTGTTTTTTCTAAAAAGCGGAGTTGTTCTGAATTGTAATTAGAGTGGCAATGAACTCTTCTTCAGGAATGTGAACAGGAAGACACAGTTTTCTAACATCGGTGTAACAACAACAAAATTATATTTCTCTGTTTCTTGTTATGAGCAGAGAAACTAAAGAATCACCCTCATAAGAGATTTATTGGTTAAATTAATTTTTAAAATATATTCAGTAAGCACATTTTTTCTCTCATTTGATTAGATTACCTGCATAATCTCAGTCTCCCATTTTAATCCCTCTCCATTATTTCTAAACTCACTAATATTCTCTCTTGAATTGTTAATTTATCCTTCCCCAGTAATCTCTTTTACTTTGGACACTCACAGTACCCTGTCTTTCTTGTCTGGAAACAAACAAACAAAAAACCACAAGGAATGAGAGATTTTTGTCTGGCCATGACTTTTCCTCACCTGCAGCATTTTTTTTTTTAATCTAATAAATTCTCTGTCCCCTGTGTGCTATGCTGGCCCCAGCCCCAGAGCACACTGAGGCAGTGATTGAGACAGCATGGTGGTGCGCACCTGTAATCCCAGCACTTGGGAGGGTGAAAACAGCAGGACCACTATGAATCCTATCTGTGTCATGAGACCCTGTAGACCCTGTACTAAATACTTAAAAGAAATGATAAATTCTGAGAGAAAAATTTTCTACTCAGTACTTCTACTTTACCTTCTCCCTCTTTAATTCTTAGCAATCTATCCTTTTACTCCTTCAAAAGTAGTAAGCAGGTTTTAAGCTGACACATGGCTGTGTAATAACATAAACAATGGTTTCTAGCCAGTTTTTACCCTCCTGATAAATCATTATATCTGGCACTGACATCCCTCCCCGTTTGCAGAAATTAATTACATGGCTTGCTTGCATGCTTGCGCACACACTCTCTGTCTCTGTCTCTTTCCTAAAGACATATGAGATAGCTTATTAGAAGTAGACACAGGACAAGCTCAAGCACAGTGTGGATGCCCAAAAAAAATAGGGAACCTCTCCTGTGTTTCTTAATGTAATATGTTATTATTCTCCCCTCTCTTACTGTTTAATTGCCACTACTAATATTTCCCTTCCATTCTAAGAATTCTGCACCAAGTAGCCTTTCTAATCTCTGTAGCCTTTTCTTATTTTTCACATATCTACCTCATTAATTGTATTATTTCTTATTGTTTCTCATCTCTTACTGTAAAGTGTATCTGGATTCTATACACCCCACTTTAATCTAGGGAAAAAAATTGGTTTTTTGAGACAGGGTTACACTATGTAGTTCAGGTTGGCTTTGAACTCACTGTGTACATTAGGCTTGCTTGAAACATGCGGTGATCCCCATGTCTTAGGCCCCCAAGTGCTGAGATTACAGGCCGTGTCACCATGCCTACAAAGTTAGAGAAATTTTGACATTAGATATTTCTTGGATATATTGATTACTGATTTAAACAAATTATCAAACACAAAAGATGGTAATAAAATTAATACTACTATATCAAGCTACAAGGTCCACACTTTGTAGTAAACCAGTTGGGTATTTCTTAGAGTATCAGTGAAAACTAAAGTTCAATTTTGTACTTCTATAAGTGGCACAGTATGAAAGTAGCTGTCTGAGGAAACTGCTGTCACTAGGAAATGATAAGTATTATTATTTCTGGCTTCCAAACCAAGAGAGTTCAAGATCAAAGTCTTCCCAAGTAGGAATTTTTCTGTCAGTTACAGAATGTATCACTAAGATCCCAACCTGAGAAGCATTTGAGTTTGTTATAATCTGTGTCAGGTAAATTAAAGATCTGCCCATGCCCATATAAATCAATTTCTAGTCAAAATTTTGATTGAATTTTTGATTGGAAAACCTTAAATAACACATAACTATGAATAGGAGATAACTTAGAAGAGATTTTAAAAAGAATTTCAGCTTTTTCAGTATAGAAAGGAATGCTAGAAGAAGGTTGAGAATGATACTGAGTGATGCAGCAGTTTGTGCCATATTCTTGGTCCAATAAATATATACTTTCTGCATCCTGTTCTTAAACTTCTACAAATAATAGTTGTGAAAATGTTTTTATCTGACCTAATTTCACTCTTCATAAAAATAGGAGAACAAGTTGTGGCCAGGGTGGAGTATCAGCTTCCCTGGATTTGGGATCCGCTCAGTGGATTGATGGAGAACATTTCTGGGTGTGTCTGGCTTGGTCATAGAAGTATGACATTGGCATTTACATCTAGTCCTTCCCCGTTTTTCTCTGGCAGTCTTCCCCTGCTCCATTTGCAAGTTGCTGTGAGCTAAGCATTTTGGCTTTTTCATGCCCTTCCATTATATATTTCTGCATTAGAGGCTACCTGAACATGGAGTGAATATCCTAAAATAGGACTGAAGTTAAATCACTCCTGATGGCGTTGTGGGTCTCAAACAGTTTATCTCAGTGACAAAAAAACTAATACAGAAAGTTGATATGGGAGAAGTGGGGTCATTGTTGTGACTACACCTAACTGTATGGCTTATAAGCTTTTGGAACTGGCTTGTGGGAGACTTTGAAAAGGTTTAGAGATATGGGATATAGCAGCTCTAGAATGTTCCAAACAGAGCTTCCTGGGTAACTCTCATTGCAAAACTAATAGGAATGTGGACAACAGAGATCAGGCATAGTAGGTTTCAGTTGGAAACAAGGATTACATTGGCATTTGGACTAGAGGCCATGTGTGTTACACTGTGACAGAAATTTTGTCTACATTTCTTCCATGTTCTAAGATTTCATAGGAGACTGAGATTAAAATGATGATGGGAAACTTCATTTGAGAACAAAATTCTTGGGCCTCTTACTTAAGAAAGGATTTCTGAGGAACTGGCTCCCACAATTCATTTCACTCTGCTCATCCATCCAGATATGCAGCAGTTTCTGTATCCATGATCCATAGCTGCCTGGCTGCTGTTTCCATTGACAGCAGACTTCAGCAATGTCCACATGGAGCTCATTTTACTGGCATTCAGAATGCAAGACGTATGGGGTCAGGAGACTTCTACTTAGATTTTTAAAGGAAGGTCCAAGAGGCCAGGGAAAGATCTCCTAAGAGGGAACTCCAGTGGTTAGGATGAAGCCAAAGGCTCAGGAGATCCGTGCAAGTTGTAAAGTCCATGAACATGGAGTATGTGCCAAGGAATGCTACAGGCTGTGAGTGGAACTAGACTAAGAAAGAAGTTGTATAGGCTACAACCAGCAAGGCCATCTGGGAGAGACTGCTTACACTGTCACTCTTTTGGTCAATTGATAAGTCTTTCATTTATACTTCTGTGAGGACTCTGAAATGATCAATGGAAATCTCATTTGTCAGTGCAATGGGGTTATTTTTATTTTCTTCACTGAAAACATTCCTCCCTTTCTTAATGTTATAATTGCAGAAATAAACTACATAATATGCTCTCTTAAAAACAAAATAAGATAATGTAGACAAAATATTTCTTTCTCACATGATTCTAATTTTGGCACATAGTTTAGGTCATAAAATATCTTTGTTTTATGAGCTTATTTAATGGTTCCTTCTATTTTATCTTGTTTGCCTGTAGCAATACATTATCTACATGGTTATATTGGCTCATCTGTACAAAAGTTGTGAATTCTAGCCCATGTGAGTGCTCAAGTAAAGAAACTTGAGTGTGAACATTTTTGATCTGCAAGTTTTAAGCATCATTCTATTCACATTTCATTAGAAAGGACTTAGTCATATGCCTGCAGAAGAAGCAATGGGAAATTATAAATTGTAATCTCAAATTGGGCAGCCATATGGGAATAAAACCTCATGATATTCTATTGTTAACATATAAGGGAATTAGTAGTCTTGGGTAAATCATCACTAGTAAAATCTCTAAAAAGAGTTATAGCAATAACAGAAAACATTATGAGAGGACAAAGTAAATACACAAGAAGTGATTTGTTTAGTCTTTGGTTCACAGGCTGATGTATTTTGCATTTTAGAGACTCAGTATTGAATACTGTACTAGATTACTGTTTAAAGCATATAACATATCCTGAAGGACAGTACTCCAATCACACATGGACTGGTACCCATGGAAAGGATAAATTCTCCCTACTGTCTATCAGGACCATTTTAATTGTTCTAAGATGCTATAACAGGCTTATCTCTGTACGTTTCTCATATATGCTTGTGTAAACATATGAAAAGGTCAGCTGTTGTCTCTCCCAATCAGATGGCAATAGCATCCTTCTTGTGAGAGTCTGAGGCCAGAAACACTGCAGTTAACAGCAGAAGTAAAATTTACTTGTGGCAATTGCTCATAAAACTTACTGGTGTATTGTAGGAAATTGCTTATACAACTTTCTGGTGTGTTAGAGCACTTTCATCATTGACTTGATGTTGGACTGTTGCTGAAACACATGACTTGATTACGTGTGGACAATTCAGAGAGTGAGGCCATTTAGTACATCATGATTCATCAATCTTTCTGGCCTCAGTAAGAAGGTTCCAACTATTTCTAAAGGATGTTGTTTTTCCTCGGGGTGCTGTCAATGAGTGTCTGCTGTGGTTTTTTTCCAAGGGACTTCCCTTGCCTCTGAAAGGCACTGTGATCAACTGCAATCATTTGACCTACCAAGGGTTCCACAAATTCATAAGAACTCAGATGCACAGGAGCTTCTTGACCTCCTTACCAGCTGTACAGTGCAAGTTTTCTCTGGATGCCAACTGGCAACCTTATGCATTGCTTATTGGTTTAGAGCAAAATGATAAAATATGTGGGTTGCTGACAAATTAAAAGAGGACCTTCAGATATAAGTTTTCATGGCTGTAGGCTTTTATACAAGGTTTTTAAGTTGCCTTTCATTTTGTTAAAGGTATTCTGATATACTCTTATCTGTTGACCCCTTCATATTTTCAAGGAGTTTGTCTTGCACCACTTTTCTACATATGTTTTATCAGAACCACTAGGATAACTGCACATTACTATCTGTAACATCCTGTGCTCATGAAATAACAAGTATACAATATAATTTGATTTACTATGGGATGTCCTATTATTATCATTCCTATATGTTGTGGCAAAGAAGCAAGAATTACCCAACAGAACGGGCATCCTACACAAAGCAGACATAACACAGTACAGGAGATGAAAATATATTGTTATACATACCAGGTGAAAGGAAGCCCTTTCTAGTACTATATGACAGAGGATAAAAGGTTCTCAGCTATATGCTAAGCTGGAGAGCCCTGCAAATTTACTTTGCTATGAGATGTTTGGTTCAGTACCTTGACTTTGAGTACCTATTGACTAAACTGTTCTTAGTCTATTGACCTTTTATAAACATTATTGATTTTCTCTACGAACCAAAGGCAGATTAAAAGGGGACACACAGGGGATCAAGTCCCATGCAACTTTCAGTTAATTAATGATAGCACTAATTTATAGACTCCCATCAGAGATATAGTGCTGCTTTATATTTACTCTTCTTAGCAAAGGAGAATTCCATTGGCTTCCATTTGACCCATGATATCATCCATGTGCTCATTCTAGCTTTCAGAAAGTCGGTGTAGATACTCAAGTCTGCTAGTTATTTAGTATATCTATTCATATTTTCACTCAGTTGTTGGGGAATAAGATTGCATGTTGTCCATGAAATAGAGCTAGAACTTCATTCTGGATAATGTATCACAGTGGTATTTTAGGTTTCCAGAGGTTTCTCTCCCCAAAATTTACCCATTTTTGACTTTCCAATATTCAAGCAGTAATTAATTTGAAGGTTTTGGCTAAAACTAGGGAAGAATTTGAAAATATACTTTAATGTTATGACAGAAACCTTTCTTAAAGATATCTGACTTCCTATGCTTTCAGGAATTTTAGGTATGTGAATTTATTCTGGTCTCATAATTAAAGTCATAGTACTTTATTGATTTTATTAAACTTACATTTGGTATTCATAAATAATTTTAGATAAGCAACAATTTAAGTTATTAGGGACAGAGTGGTTAATTAGTCAATATCAAAAATTCCTGTGTGACAGGCTTCCTCTTTGCCTACAGCATGAGACAGAAGACCCAGGCATATCACAGGCTGAAGGATGATGTCCCAGAAGCAGTAAAATTAAGATGTTTAGAGGAACTTATCATTGTCTTCCGAGAAGAAGCTTTGAAAGCCAATAAAACCTTGGTGGGTTGTACCCAGTTGGTACTGGTAGAGGGGCTCAGTAAACGCTCTGTCACTGATTTATGTGGCCAGAATGATGGAAACCTTAAAGTGATCTTCCCTGATGCAGAGATGGAGGATGGCATTAACCCTGGGCTCAAAGTCAGAGACCAGCCTGGGGATTATATGCTGGTAAAGATCACCTCTGCCAGCTCTCAGATGCTCAAGGGACATGTGCTGTGCAGGACCACTCTGAAGGACTCCTTAGCGTATTTCTGACCTGAGTGGCTTCGGCAGTCCTTCTGTACAGGAAGTAGACACTTCTCTACAGGAAGTGGGCTGTCTGCTATAGGAAGGAGTTGTGGCTGGCCATGAATGAAAGAACTAATGACACTTGGGAGACGAGCTGCAAATGATGAAGCAACTTTATGTTAAATGGAGAAATGTAACTCTTTACAAATCATTAAATTTATCTAAACGTCAAAAAAAAAAATTCCTGTGTGAGGTCAAGCTATGCCCAACACTACTGTGATTCTACTGTCTGTTGTAGCTGAAGTTCCATATCTCCACTGATGGGTATCCCAATAATACAAATTTTCCCATGGACAGTCAGAAAACAGTCAGAAAACTATAGTAATGGAAACAGCCTTGGTTTTTATCTGTCAATAACAGCACCTTTCAAGAACGCTGATCCTACCCCCACCAATGTATTTCTGTATGTCTTGATAAAAGGACAAATTTCTGGGCTCTTAGAGTTAAGAGGCATGTGGGTGTGTCACATATTAAAATCCAGAAAAATGATTTATTCTTATTTTTCATTTCTTTCATATACTCAAGGAAAAAAATTCATACTGAGCCATGATCTAATGTACTTTGCAACCAACGACTCGAGTGTACAACCAAAACTTGAATAACTACTTGGTTGAACAAAAATAAACCCATCTGTTTCATTTCTATTTCCCTAATGTATAGCCCTTTGTATATGTAAGAAGGTGGATTTCCCACACTGCCTAGTTTTAAATCAGTTTTTACATTTACTACCTGTGTGGTCTTCAATAATTCATTTATGTTCTGCATACTTCAGTTTTTTTATCTGCAAAAAAAAAAATCTCATGGACTAATTGTGAGAACAAGTAAAACAATAATAGCAGATAGAACAAAATAAGTGTTCAATTAATGATACTTTTTATTGTATTTATTTACTTTTGAAGTCATTATTTGTAGTTTGTCACTAAAAATGCTTCTTTCTTTTGTTCTATTCCTACCTTCCACTGCTGTTTTACACTAACCATGTGTTTCATTTTGCTGAGATGGACTACATCATGTTTCCTGCCAAATCTCTCACTTTGTATTTTGACATCTTTTTCTGACACATCCTTTCATGGAACACTGCTTATTAGATTTCACACATGTTGTGATGTTCATATCAAGTGCTGCTGCCATTGTGAAATCTTTCATGGTATTTTCCTGTCTGAATATGCTTTCCTCTCAAAAATCTCCTTTGGAGTTTATTTTATTCACATTTTAGGAATGTTGCATTAAATGGCTAATTAAAGAATTATACCTGTTTTAAATGAATACACACAATGTTTAAGTATCTTTATACTCCATGAAAGGAGCATGAAATTTTTAAACAGATACAGACATATACAGATAACTTTTCAGTACTTTTAAATTATTAGAAAGGTGGTTAGAGTTATCTAAGTGTGCAAATGAGAGGCTATTTAGCCCCCAAATGAAAAGCCCATGAAGGCTTCTTGGAGGAAGTGATGACAGTCAAAATGCTTTGAAGCTCATAAGAACCAAGAAATGTTCAGGAAAGGACATGCATTTCAGAATTTCTGAAGTGAATTCAGGGTGTCACTGGAGGGAAAGATCACTGGGAGTTGTATGACAGAGTCAGAGGCTTGTGCATTCTCTGAGGTGCCACTAAAGCACTTTTACTGTAATACTTTTTCATTTAGATAATTCATCTTGGTAGTACTATAGAACTGGGGCCCTGGGGACTGCAGGACAAATTTGAATTATATACAGCCATCAAGGTGAGAGACAGAAAGTTTAAGAATATTAGGGTGAATGGAAAAGATGGAATGAATTTGAAAGTTTTAAAGAGAAAAGTTAGAAAAGTTTTGTTATTAATGAAATCTGGGAGATGAGAGAGAGAGAGAGAGAGGAGGTAAATTATATCCATTAGAATCCATTGGTGGAATAGAGAAGTTTTCAGTGTTAGAGAATATTACCTAGATCTGAAACTGTATAGGATGGAAGACCAAAGAAAAGGCTTTCAGAATAGTTTCAGAATGTGGATCCTGCTGAACTTGCAGTGGTGTTTTTAGTTCCCTTGTGCACAGAGGAAACACTGTCTGATGTGCAAACTCAAATGAAAAAGCTAAAAGAAAATATGTGTGCACAATTATGTCCAATGAAGTCTGTATATACCTGTTGCTCAAGCTATCTTCCTTGCTATTTATAAAGAAAAATGCCATAGTAGAAAACATCGATAATCCTAAAAATATAAAAAAGGGGGAAAAAAGACAAAGGAAAAGGAAACAGTCATATAAGATTTGAATTTATTTAAATATAAAATTCAACATAACAAACTAGTGGATATTATAGTGTTAAAATAGATATCTAGCCGGGCGTGGTGGCGCAGGCCTGTAATCCCAGCACTCAGGAGGCTGAGGCAGGAGGATTGTTGTGAGTTCGAGACCAGCCTGAGCTACAAAGTGAGCTTAAGGCCAGCCTGAACTGCATAGTGAGACCCTGTCTCAAAAAGACAAAAAAAAAAAAGTTATAAATAAATAAATAGATATCTAAGTAGATAATAGAGCATTGCGTTGAGTGAAAAAAGTCATCTAGTTGCTGCCATTATTCTTTTAAAAATTTATTCCATGTTGAGGTACATTTCTCAGTTACAGAAGCAATGATGGCAGAGAGGAGACATAGAAGGACTGAAAGACTAAGAATCCAGAAGCCTGCACTGTAGCTAGCACTTCCCTTTTATAACTTGACTAGACAGGAAGTAGGTGTTTTTAATTTAAGCTCTTCATAAAAATAAATTCATTGTTTATGTTCTTTAGAATCTGAATCCATCTGACACTTTTCATTTAGATAAAATAGGGCTGATTCCCTCCACTCACTGGTGGGCCACTGTTCTTCCCTTTCCAGAACCTAAGCAGTGCCCCATGGGCAACCCCCACCCTTTGTCCTAAGGCATACTACCCTAAAGCAGAGAAAAGAGAAACCAACGGTCACTGAGCCTACCCTGGAAAATCCCACAATTCCAAAGTAGAAGACCAATGTGCCAGATACTCCTGCATAACCTACAGTAACTTGGAGCTCACTGAAGGTTCCTGTGTGTGGACTGCATGCCATACATCCAGTTATAGCAGAGTGGATTATAGGGGAGGATGTATGCCATTGAATGAGCTGACATGACTCAGCACCCTGCCAATCACATTGACAACTATACTATGGAGGACCTAGTGGGTAGTGCCTTAAACCTTTAAATGCCAAGCCCAAGGCTGTCAGTGTCTCGCCCTTTTCCTTTCTGTCTGCATGAGCCCACTCTGAGTATACTGTTGCTTGATTAAATTGTGTTTCTGTGTCCCAGTTGTTGTGCTCTATGTTCATTTATTTGTTCACTGTGTTCAAATATCTGTGAACCTGGTTGGGATCCATCACCCAGGGTAACACTTTGGTTCTATATTGAGGATTAGACCTCCTTGATTTTTCTTTTTTCAGTTATCTTGTTCAGAGCTTCAACATTTACACTGTAATCATTATGGTTCTGAAATAGTTCCTTATTAAAAATGTTAGAAAAAATAGAAGAAACACATAGGACTGGGCCCTAATATGGTTGCCCATGAAATAATTAATGTAAAATGTTATAAGAGTATTAAATTAAGGTCATAGAACAAATAATTTTCATTTCCGTCTATGCTAAAATTGAGGTCCAGGCTGACCTAAAACCACAGCTCCTCCTTCCTCAGTCTCCTAAGTAGCTGGAATCATAGGTATTTACCACCTTACCCAGCCTGCTGTGTTGTTTTGTCTTCTCTTAGGACAGTAGGAATGTGATGCCTGCTCTCTTTCAGTTGGTTATGATTGGGAGCTGGGCATCAATTCCTAATTCAGCTAGCTGCTCTTTAGAAGAATCTGGAGATGTTTTGAAAGTGGTACTGCTGGAATCCACACCCCTGGTAATTAAATAAAGATATGGGTTAGGATGTGGCTTGGCTGTTTTCAAAAGCTCTCTAGGGAAATCTAATGTCCCTACAGCTGAGAGCCTTGGACTGGTGGAGAGAGTCCTTTGTCCTTGGTTAATGTTAAACATTCCAAGTGGGTGCTGTGCCGGTCTCACCTCCTGGGTCCAGGGCTCTCTGAGACCAGTTGCGACTGAGTGTGGTGGCACAAGCCTGTAACACCAGCGTTTGGAAAGCTGAAAACAGGAGAACCACTAGACTCCTTCTATGTCATTGTGAGATCCTGTAGACCCTGTACTAAATACATTAAAAAATAAATAAATAAAATTTCCAAGTGGCCTGCCCACTGCATCCTTCACATCTTCATCAATGCTTGATAATGACCAAATCTTTACTTTTTGGCCTTCCAGGGGTATAAAGTGGCTTCTTACTGTGCTTTTAATTTGCATTTGTCACAAATGCTGGGAGGTTGGTGAGATGCTGTGTAAACACAAAATAAATAGTAAGTAAAATCTAAGGTATTGTAAGGAATGTTCAAACTTCATTAGCTGTTTTTAATGCATCTCATTAGCAGGTTAAAGGGTTAACTTAAAAGTTGATAATATTCCAGTCAACTTTAAGGGATATAACCATTTCTATTTAACTTCTATGTTATGAATATTGATTGAATAAATGTGTAAATGAACCCAAAAAGTCTTGGCTTGAGTTTTGCTCTAAATTGTAAATGTTAAAAAAGTTAAAAATGTTTATTATCAATTATTATTATCAGCTTATTATATTGAGAGGTTAATAATTGCATCTGCCTTTAGTAGTACATTGACCCACTCCCTTTCCTCAGATTCTGTCATCTGCCTTTAATATGTGGAAAATTACTGCAGTGAAGTGGCCAGTGCCCAGTCTTGGCTGCCACCAACAATCTCAAACTAGATCCAGGTGATTTAGTCCTGTGTTGTAGCCCAACCAGGAACCTTAGCCAGCACTAGGGAGGCAGAAGAAAGAAGCTGACTGCAAGTTTAAAGTCAGCCTGGACTGCATAGTGAGCTGGAGCCAAGCTTGAGCTAAGTGGTGGGAACTGTACAGGAGGGGAGGGAAGGGATGGAGAGAGAAACTTTCAGTTGATTTTACTTTAATGCTAGCTAATTTTGTTTGCTTCAGTACTAGGGATTGAACTTGGGTCCTTGAACTTACCAGGCAGGCACTATATGTCCTTGAGCTATCTCACCAGCCCCTAGCTTAAAATTTTTGAAAATCTTCTGTTCATGGAGAAAATTTAAATACATTGGGATAAATCCGTGCTCATACTATGATTTTCACAGCACAAGGTATTTAAAACTAAGAAACTTTTAGAAAATTTGTGATACCCATAACTTTGTTTTAGTTCACTAAATTGTACAGTAACTGAAATGAAAGTGAATATAAAGATACTCCAGAGAAGAAATAATACAGATTGTCTATTTTGCAGTATTAAAACAAAACAACTCCGAATACAATTCTTATGGATACAAGCAAAAAAAAAATATTGTTGTTCACAAAATTTAAATTCAGTGGAGCACCCATTAGATTTTAAACTTATGTTTAGTTCCTAAATAACTTTCCTCTTTCTAGACCATCATGTCCTTGAAAAGTTAATTTTGTTTTATCTGTGGATGCAGGCGAATTCGAATGACAATGAATGTTGAAAGCTTCCCAGGTAAAGATCCTTCAAAGAAAGAGAGACTCATAATAGGGAGGGATAAAAGTCAACAGTTTATGCCACTCATTGCTTTTAAGATTTTCATCAAATGTATCCCTGCAGTTGAAACTTACTAGAGAAGCTTCCCAGCAGAGTTTAAATCATAAAACAATTACCATGTTTCCTTTGTTTTTCTGAGCTCTCAGACAGGAAAGACAGCCAGTGCGCTACATATCAACTTACTTTCTTCCTCTTTTGGAGGCTACGTGGTATGGTGGAGTTGAGGGAGCCCCTGCGTGAGGGCTTCCCATTCCTGAGGTGCATGGCATCAGTCACAGTGTAAGCAGGAGATACTTTGTTTTATCAGCTACAAAAATACAACTCAACTCTAGGATTTTTTGTGTTTTATGGATTCTGATGTTTACTGAAGGACTAACTCTTCCAAAAGACAAAAATAGGAACCTATTGCTATTTAAAAAGTAAATATTAGGACTGACCAAATAGCTCAGCAGATTAAAAGTCCAGGGGTTCTATCCCCAGGTTTGCCTTGCTGGCCCTGCCCCCGGGCACTCTGAGATGTCATTTGAGACTGGGCTTGGCAGAGCTAGCCTGTAATCCCAGCTCTTGGGAGGCTGTAAACAGGGGGATCACTATGAGTCCGATCTAGTAGTGAGACCCTAAACACCCTGTAGACCCTTCCCTAAAATACAAACAATAAAAAAGTAAACATTAACTTGTGATTAAATTATGTTTCGACTAATGCGATTGTGCCTAGAATGGGACTTCTAAAGCTGGGTCTATACGGTGGCATTGAATGTGGCCCATCTAATCCCGAGTGCTTTCAGATATGAAGGGGCTTCTGTTTTCTTAACTGAGATTTTGCCAGCCTGTAATCTTGAACATTGCTCCACAGACTAATACAAATCAGGGACAGGAAGCTCCTCTCCACTCTGTTTGAGTATGGTGCGCTGTCTCGGCAACACTGGCATTAGAGAAGCAGTGCATGGCGATGTCCTCAAGTGCAAAGCACAGCTCTGAGGTGAGAAGCTTTAGTAAAATCTACAGAGCAGCTGGTTCTCCAAAATGGCATAGGATGCTGTACAAGACTTGCTTTATGTTACACTGCAAGATAATAAAATTGGAATTAATTCTCTTAGCTCTTCATTGATGTGAAATTTTACAGTTGAATTACCTTTTTAAAGATTTAATTTAAAAAATGTCTTGATATTGGCACTCAACAGACACTGACGTAAGCATTTCTAGGTCAAACTAAATTAATCTGGCTAAATTTCAAGAAGGTTAATTATACTTTTGTCTATTTAAATTTTTGAGAATATCACATTTCTTTTTATTCATATACATGCTGTATTTTGCTGGATGACATTAAAATATCTGTTACATTTGTGTCTTTTAAGTTTCAGAATTTTAAGAATCACATGTTTCTGTGTTTATGGCTTTAATTAGAAATAAATTAAAAATAAGTTATGCTATTTAAGGTGGTACGTAATGTGAATAAATACATCCAAATATATTAAAATAATACTGTCGCTATGGTTAAAATCTTCCTGAAGAATGATAACAATCAATGCATTTGACAGAACTATGGAGGAGTTAAATATATACACTGTTCTGACATATTGACTATTTTCCTTTTTTTTTTTTTTTTTTTTTTTTTGGTGGAACTGGGGATTGAACTCAGGCTCTTGTGCTTACCAGGGAAGTGTGTATTCCACTGAGCCATCTCCCCAGTCCCCTACGTTGACTATTTTGAACTAAAGCCACTTAACAAAAACAGTAGGTATAAGGCCATTTTGACCATTTTATTTGTTTCTTAAAAGCCAGGCAAGAAAATCCTATGTGAAGGATGCCTTCACTATACCAAAGGAATCACATTCTTATCCTCAAGATGGAAAGTCAAGAACAAAACAATTCTGTATTGTGCAGAACTTTTAAAAAATAACTTGTCTTTTAGGCCTGCTCACATAATTTAGCTGTTTCTTCACCACTTAACTGTTCTTTGTCCAATTCAACTTATAAGTAAATGGCTCTCACTGATTCTCTGTGTCTTCATTTCCTTATGAGGGCTTTTGTGCCATGTAAAAATTATATTAAATTTTTTTTGCCCATTTCTTCTATTAACCTATCTCATGGCAATGCAATTCACAGACCTGGCTAAGACCCTAAGAGGATGAACGTCGCACTTTGCCTCCCATACTACATTAAAGTATGTACAGTTCTTCAGCTACAGTACCTTGACCCCTGCTGCTCCCTAAGAGAGTTCACATTTCAGGAAGCTAACATAATTACAGGGAGCAAAAATTCAGCAAACAGTGATAGTCCAATCAATTCTGTGGCTTCTGTAGAAATTAGAATGTACTTTCATAGTTGCTGTGGTCGCCGAGTTAGTTAGATTCACTTCAACAGCCCTTTCTCTTCTGCCAGGTATTTATCATGTCCCTCAGCTTCTTCCTTCACTTTCAGTGGTGTCACCAGACTTGTTCACCTCAATTACTGCTTTTGATATCTCATCAAAAGATTTTATAAGCCCACCTTTTATAGTTCACTCAAATTCATGTGACCCTTAACATGAATCTATATTCGTAACCCTAATCTCTATATCTAGTATAAATGTGCACGAAATCATCTTTGGACGCATGGTCATTTAAAGAAATATGTAACACACACAGCATACTTTCTCACACTTTCAAGGCAAATCCTCTGTTTCCTTTCCCAGTATGCCTGTGCCCAAAGGACTGCCAGCTGGAAGTTCTGTGGCTCTGCAGTGCTGAAGTGCTATCAGCTGCAAGGGCAGTGGGAGACAGAAGATGCTGGGGTACCCCTCAGAAACTGACATGAGTTGGCCCCACAATTTAAATGAAAATTATTTCTCTGAAAGTAACTGGCAAATTAAGATCAGGTGATAGGGAAGGAACAAAGGTAAAAGACATTAGAGTTTTAAAGAACAAAGTGAATTGGAAAAATTTTACCATGAAGTCTGTATAACATAAATGTCTGAATATGTTAAATAGTAAACTCATATTTCATTAGTCAAGGCCAGTGAAAACCATACTGAATTTGGTGTAAGTTGCTACTAAGGAGCTACACTATTCCATGTAAAAAACTACTCATGAAAAACTGCACCGCAAAACCTGTACCACCTCGGATCCAGAGGGGACACACTAGATTCTAGTTACATAAGATAATTGAGTTTTAAAATGTGTTTTGTGAAAACTGTATACTGACTTTTTAACTGCAAATTAGGAAATGCTTATAGGGTTTGTGAGTATTTCTTTTCTTCATTAATGATGAATTAAAGATGAGATAATACTAATTGCAATAGACTTTTTTTAGTTGAGTGACCCAGACAGGAAGAATTCTAGTAAATCATAAAAGTTCAGGGAAAAATATTCAGTTTGATTCCAAAATTGTGTGTGGATGCATGTGTGCGTGCGTGCGTGCGTGAGTGTGTGTGTGTGTGTGTGTGTTAAGTGATAAAGGTCCCAATCATGGTTTAAATTACAGTATTTAAGAGTATTTTATTGGAGAAATTCATCATTAAATATCAGAGGGCATTTACAGAAAGATCCATAATTCATGCACTGAACAAATGTCCTATTCACACTCTTATTTAAAACAAGGCTGCTTGCCAAATGATGGGTAGGATACAAAGTATAGTAAGACATGATGCCTGCACTAGAGGAATACCCAGTTGTAATGCTGTAGCTAGAATACTAAAATGCAGGATTAGAATATTAGAGAGAGAGAGAGAGAGAGAGAGAGAGAGAGAGAGATTACATCCAAACAAACATCTATACAAATAGCATAACAGTTTATACTTTTTACTTTAGACAGTAAGTTGGCTTTTCAAATCTTTGATTATATAACTTGGGATGAAGCCACACAAATTGAATTCACCACTATTTTTTTGAAAAACAAAATCATAATTAAAAAAAAGAGCATTAGCCTGAGCTAAAAAGTGAGCTTAAGGACAGCCTCAACTGCATAGTAAGACCCTGTCTCAAAAAGACCAAAAAAAAAAAAAAAAAGAGCATTAGAAACAATACTAAATTTCACTAAAATAAGAATTCAACAATGGTTGCTTACTGCATGATGTTGTCTTCAATTTAGTTGTTTAGGTAACTGGATACAGACCTGTAAAATTTGCTTAAGAAAACAAAACAACAACATAAAAGTTATAAGTAATTAAATTTTCATGCATTTATTTGCCATTTGTATCTCTTCATTTGTGAAGTGTATATTCATCTCAGATGACCATTTTTGGATTGGCTCTTTGAATTTTGGAGGCCTAATTTTTAAAAATTCTTTTCATGTTTTAGACAGAAGTCCTTTGTCTGAGGAAAAGTGGATTATAATTTTTTTTCACAATTTGTGAGTTGTCTTTTTACCCTGTTGGTGATTTCTTTTGACATGCAGAAACTTTTCAAAAAGATAAGATTCCAATTGTTTAAACTTTGAAATACTTCCCATACAGAACTCTCTACCTTCCCCTACGTCCTTAAGATTTTTATCTACTTTCTCCTCAGGAAGTTTTGTGTTTCAGTTTAATATTTAAATCTTTGAAAGCCGGGCGTGGTGGCGCATGCTTGTAATCCCAGCACTCGGGAGGCTGAGGCAGGAGGATTGTTGTGAGTTCGAGACCAGCCTGAGCTACAAAGTGAGCTTAAGGCCAGCCTGAACTGCATAGTGAGACCCTGCCTCAAAAAGACAAAAAAATAAAAATAAAAAATAAAAATAAATAAATATTTGATCCATTTTGACTGTAGTTTTGTGCATGGAGACAGGCATGGGTCTATTTTAAGATTTCAGCTTGTGGAAAACCAGTTTTTTTGTTTGCTTGGTGGTCGCTTAGACATCTGATCTATCTCCCCAGCCCCATCTAGCACCACTTTTTTGTTTATACCTTTTATTATTATTTTTAAAGAATACAAAATAGGATAGAAGAAAACAGCATTATATATGGTGCAAGATTTCACTAAACAAAGTAATAGGTATCCAACAATGGTTGCAATATTACATGATGCTATATGCAAATTAGTTTTTCAGATTACCAGATATAAATGTATAAGTTTTGTTTTAAAAAAGAACAATAACTAACAAGAAATTCAAGATGGGAAAAAATCAGAGTAAAAACAAAAATCATAAGCATTAACTGCTCCTTTCTTAGATGGCTCAGTAGAATAAGCTTTGCCTGGCAAGTGCAAGGGCTTGAGTTCAATCCCTGGTTTCAAAAAAAAAAAAACAAAAACAAAAACAAGGCTCAGTAGAATAAGCTCTTGCCTGGCTATCACCCCTTATTAAAGAGGCTATTTGTCTTACGCTCAACCTGTTTGGCCCCTTTGTCAAAGCTAGAGTGGTTGAGTGTGTTTTTAGTTTTGTCTGCACCTTCTAACCTATTTCATTTATTCTCAGGTCTGTTTTTCTCTTTCTTTTTTTTGTGCTAGCACCATACTGATTTTATTACAGTACCTTTGTAGTATAATTTCAAGTCTGGGATTGTAATGTATCTTGCCTTTCCTTCATTGTCCAGAATTGCTTCTGCTATTCTAAGTCTCTTCTTGCTCCAGATGAATTCACTGCTATTATTAAAAATGATCTGTAACTTAACCATTTTATAGTTGAAATTTAAATTTGATTCATTTTGATGCAGCCTAAATAATATTAAAATATCTAGAATGCCACTTAAGCTAACTTTCCTGAAAATAAATTGAATTATTAAAAAAATACCTGCTTTCATTTGAGAGTGGAATGGGTTAGACCTATGACAGAGAGATCCTCCTTTCATAATGAGTATTTTCTCTGGGAGTGCAGAGGAAGAGGAGGTGCAGTTGATAAAATACCTGAGAAGTATCTCATAGGGACAGTGCAGCTGCCTTTGGAGGAAATATGGGTTGATGTGTTTCTCATAATCCCAGCTTTGTTAAACTTTTCCTTTAAAACTACTTTGTGTCTGAACCTTTGTGCATACTCATGTACCATGTGCCGTTTTAGGTTATTTTAAATAAGTGAGTACATATAAATCTTCTTGGAAGACTTGGGATACAGTATATTTTTATTAAAATATTCATTCTACAGAAGGAGTCAATATTTATATAAAATAATATTGAATATCAAAGAAACATAAAGCTTGTAGAACTGTGTTCCACTTTTCCCTTTGATTCCTTTGGGTATACAGGTCAAGCTGTTCTACTCTTGAGATATAGCTGGAATGCCTGAGAAGCACTGATATACCTTCATTTAATCTTCAGTGGCCCTAACATATAAATTAGAAATTCAGCTATTGTTCTTCTAACCTTGGCCTTTCAACCATTCGACTTTCTACAATTCATCTTTATAACTATTTAAAGTATCACAGTCACTGTTGAGTACCTGTGTAATTATTTCCTCTTACAAATGGAAAACCAAGTCTCAGTGATAATGTGACTTAAAGAGGTAATAAACAGGTAAAATTAGACCTACCATTGTTGATTTCAAAGGAAATGACATTTGTACTTTGTAGAGGACAACTTTAACATGAAGCATTTTTGATGACATACTAAACATTTCATGGCATGAATTGTGTGTGACACCGTTGATATCAATGGTTCAGACATAATTCTTTGTCCACTATTTAAAAAAATGAATCCCAGTGTGGTAATTAACATTTTCTAAACTCTTTTTTTTGTATGCATAAGCTCATCAAATTCCTCCAAAGACCCTTTAGACAAAAAAGTTCTTTTAGCCCATTTAGTAGTAAGGAAGACAAGTTAACCTTTACTTAGCTTTCACTGTATAAACACTAACACCCTAAGTAATCGTGTTTTATATTTACAATATCACAAATTGTCATTTATAGAGGAAATTGAGGCCCAGAAGAGGTACATTATGTATTTGTATATCAAGTAAATGTAGTAATACTAACATCTAATAAAACTGAGTAAAATTCTCTAAAGCAAATATTAATTTAATTTTTACTGCATAATACTCATTGCATAACATCTAGTAACATCTCTTATTCTGCCTTGCTTAGCTCTCATGAATGTTCCTCAAATACATGATATCGCCTTACAGATTCACCTGTTCTCACACAATTCTGTATCTTGCTTCTTTGTTTCAAGGGAGCATTGCTTCCCGTGGGACAGGGAGCTTTTTCAGTTAGAATTACTTGCTCATAAGTAATTTATTATTTTCCTTCTTTTCTCCCATCAGCATATATTTCTAGGACATATGAATATAATAGCTTTTCAGGTTTTTTTTAACAAAAGTAAGTGTCTATATACTGTATTTAAGCTATGTGCATATTTGAGAAGGAGGAGGCTTTAAACAATTTCTCATGACCTAAAACTATATCCATCATTTGCATGCTCATGAGTTTGTCTTATCTGTGAGCCGCTACTGGCTTGTACTTTCTGATGCTGTAGATGTAGTTCTTGATTAAAGGAGGTCTGCACAAAGGACCAACCTCCACTCTACTCCATTAAACTTATGTAGCTGTTCTGGGAAAAGGCAAATCTTGTCAGTGGAGCTAGACCGGGAATAGCTGCTAAATGTAACAACTCTCTCATCTAAGTGAAAAGATGATTTGATTTAAATAAAGAGAGCTACAGAAATGAAATTACCATGTCTAAAATTCTTACTGGGTACTTTGCTAGTTTTCAGGAACATGTTTGCTCTGGTTTAGATCTAAACTGCCTCCCAGAAGTGGCATATGTTTGTTTGTTTGTTTTTGAGGGTAAAACTTTATTGGAAAGAAAAGCTTCTGTCTGAGAGGGACAGAGGGGGTCCCGAGTGGCTTTTCTGGGGAAGCTGTCTCATTTAAGGACTTTGATAGTGTGAAAAGATGCTGGATAAGTTAGAGAAGAAGGGGTCTCGCTTAGGTGGATGTGGGGTGGGACAAAACTATGGTCAACCAACGGGATTACAAGCACCATTGCTCAGGTAAAGTTGATTAGGCCCAGGACCAAATGGGGAAGCGAGTCACATCCCAGACAGGCTCTATTCCCCTCAGGGGTTGGACTAGAGACTTACTTAGGTCTTTCCAGGAGATCACTACCTATTTAGAGTGTCAATCCCAGGTGCTACTCGTTTAGCATTTGTTTGGCCTTTAGGTCTTGTTTACAGCAGGAGCTTCCTTCACTCCAATAGTTGTCTTTGTCTTTGGTGTTATCTCCTAGAGCCTGGCCCTGTCTGTCTATAATATTTTTAGCTAACTCAGCTGCCTACAAACATTCCCCCCTCTGAAGAGGTAACCCAAACTGCCTTAAGGGATTTGGGCAATGACCGTGGCTTCTTCACGCTGAAAGGGGTCGTAGTTGCGAACCGTCAGTTAGATATATTCTTTAGAGGTTCTATCTAAAGATCCTCAATAGAGAGTCGGCATTTCTATTACAACTTTAAATTTGGAGAAGGCAAAGGCAAGGAAACATTTAAGTATGTATGGGTCAAATAATAATATCAACAGGATGACTATGAAAAAGACAAGTTAGATATCTCTTAAATGTGGGGTTTAATCCCTTTTTTATCTTTTATGGCCATTTTGTATAGTTTCAAACAAACTGGTATTTCCTATTAATGGGGCACATGAATTTTCAGAAATACAGAAAACACCAAGTACTTTCTAGTTGGAAAGTGGAGCCACTGGCTGTGTAACTACTGACAAATCTGCATGAGTGTCTATTGAAAATTTTACAGGCTTTCTCTTTATATTAGCAGTTAACATGGGTTCCCTCAGGCTGAGAGGGAAGACACATAGCCACCTCGTCTGAAACTTTCTCTGACTCCATCATAAACACTTTCTTTTTCTTTCTCTAGCAGCTTTGGACAATTTTTTGCTTGAAATGCCCCTTCTCGCTGGCTGGATCCAGGAAAGCATAACTTTTCCCATTTTCTGGACTGGCCTTTGTTCCTGTAGGCTGCTAGTATCACCATTCTTATTTTTCATCTATAATTCCATTCTATATCCTTTTTACTATGAGACATCTTCTGAGCAATTTTTACCAACTTAGACAAATTTATTTCTGCAAACCCTTTTTACTTCTGTAGCTCGTGTTAAATACTGAAGTCCACTGAACAACATATAGACAAAATCTGGTGGATACCAGTTAAAGGAATCATAATCTAGCATATTTGTTACAGATTTTACCTGTATGATTGCCTGGGTTTTGGTATCTTCTAGGAAAGAACAAATTTTTTAAGAAATTGGAGCACATATAATCAAAACATGAACATTTGAGGTAACAGGTACATTTATAAACTTTTTTGAGACCCAGCAATAGTAACTTACTAGCTCTTAGACCTCCTTATTCATGGAGTCTGACACTTTGTTATTATCTCTCTAGCTTTAGTTAAGTGACATCACACCTGCATTAACTATACAGCATGAAATACCTGAGTTACATCAGAAATCAACCAGATTAACTTATGTATTTATCATGAAATATACAGCATTCAGTCAGATTAAACCAATGAAATACCTTTAAGTCTTACACATGAACAACAATATATTACATTTGTGAAACATCGGTCTCAGCATCATCTTGATTAGTAAGCAACCTGAATATATTGTAGTATCTCAGTTATAGCTAAAGCAACACATCTTTAAAAATGTTTCTACAGAGGTACAATAACTGGAAGGAAGCTCAGGGCTAGAGAAGGACAGAGAGATCTGTGCCAATGTCCAGCAATAGGCTGGGTTTCTCTTCTTTTAGTCAGAATTACTCAGGGCTCCTCTGATGAGATGACAGGTAGAGACTCTGTCCAGGAGACAGGCCCAGGGCCCTTCAGTCCTACTGGACCATCTGGGAAGCTGAGTCTGAGCTCTCGGGCCTTCGCCTCAGTGCAGTCTCACTTCTAGTGGTGGTCTTAGCAGCAGTCAGGGCATGCTTTTGGGCCTCTTAAGGCAGTCTCTTTTACACTGTCCTGGCTTCTGACAGCAGTAGCACATGAACCTTGTCATTGTGCTCTTCTTGGAGCCAAGAGAATCAAACTTAGGGTCTGTTTTAAGGCTGCAAAGCAGACATCTTTTTAATTTTAAACAAAGAGATCTTTCCCTGGTTTTCCTAGTTTTAATTACAAAGTATCAAATGAGTTGTCTGGAGCAAAACATAGCTTTTGTAGCTCCTGAACTTATCTGTAAGAGTAATCTGTCCCTCTATTGAACTAGCATTTCAGGAGGTACAACTTACCAGTGCATCTACTAAACATTACAAAAAATCAGAGGGGTATATATATTTAAAATAACTAGAAGTTTTGGTTCTAGTTTTTAGACCTTTAAGAATACACACTTGAGAAAAAATGTCTTTTAGTTTTTCTGCCTGGATTGCTATCAGGCCAGCAGGGGTTTGACTGCTTAGGCTCTAGTGAGAACTGGAAGTTTCACTGATTGTCTACCTTTTGGCTCCTTATAACAATTTTTTTTTCAAATGTAAGAGTAGCTTGTAGTGCTGTCCATATTTTCATAGACATCAAAGCTTTGTTTGAGATTAACAATATATGTTTTAATCTAGTTTACAAGTCTGAATAAATCCTCTAAAACACATCAATGTACTTATCAGGGTCATCTAAGGCACACGAACTCTGGAAGTTCCATGTTGTCTTTTTTTTTTTTTCTTTAAAGTGTATTGTCCTTGAAAAGCTTGCACAGATTCAGCAAAGAATGGATATGGCCCTGTAGAGGCCCGGATTGCAGCTGTCCACTCCCTCTAGACTGGAAGGCAAATAGGGGAAACCTTACTTTCAGTATTGGTGGGCGAGGCTGTGCTTAATACTGTCTTTTCCTTAGGCTCTAAGATAGTGAAGCCTCAGGCACCTGAACTACCTGGCTGTCTTGCTGTTCACATCTACACTCCCAAAACTTTATTAAATAACAATATCCTTCTTAGTACAAACCAAATCTGAACATAAAACATTTTTATCATTTTTCTTTTTATATCATCTTTCTAGTTATTTTTTAATTTATTTTATTGAAGAACAAATAGCAATGAGACAGTTTCAAGACAAATTAACAGGACAGATTCGATAATTAATACATTGCAATCTGTTTTTGTAATGTTTTGGTATTGTGCAAGGTGCATACATGATATTATACTTACGGACTTTATTATAGCAGATGTCTCTCATCAGTGAGTTAAGAGAGTATAGCTGTTTACTTATCTTATTTTTTTATACCTGAATTATATCACAGATTCAATAATTAATACTTTCTACCTTGTTATTTTCCTAGTGTTTGTCCATAGTATTAGAAGCCAACATAATATCTTGTCCAACCACTATTAGGCAAATCTTGCATCTCATAGAATTATGCAAAAGCACAGCATATTTATCCTAAGTGTAGTGTTTATACACACACACACATCATGATTCTTCCTTTGTATACCTCTTTTTTTGTCTAGGCCTGTCAAAGATGGGCACTCCATTGTCATTCAACCAATTTAGGTGCCTGAACTCGGTGACACAATCCAGCACCGTCCAGCATTCCACAATAATAATGAATTATCTGAAGAAATTGTTGACTATAGCCATTTACAGCTCAACTTATTATTATGACCCTGTGTTATAGACCTCAATTTTATACTTTTCTGCTGGATGGTTAAGACCAAGATAGAGCAAAATCTATATACCAAAAGATGTAGCTTTTGTTTCTGATGAGGTCAGTACCTTACTCTGTAGATAATTTGTCTATGTCATCCATGTGGATGAGTCACAGCCAATGCTTGACCAGTTTGCTCTCTGTGAGAGCCAGAGAGAAAGTTTTCTTTCCATGTGACTCTCCCCAGGCACACTATAGATCATTGATCTCCTTGCTCTGTGGCTTCATAATCTTCTTGATCAGAAAATTTGGGGCTCAACTGAGTTTCATGATGCTACAGTACAGTTTCTCCTATGCCCTGAGTCTTTGCTAACCTTGAAAGGCTAGGGCCAAAATATTGGCTGGCCGTGTAGCTCTTCTATTTCTCCAATTTTTCTCTGTCAATTTAGGTTGTTAACTGTCCAGAAGAAAAGCTGCTTAGTACCCTGGAGCATATGCTGTTCATTTTGCCCAAACTATCTGACTCAATTGTCTATATTGTTGTTGTACATCTCTATTTGTATTTTTTCTTTTGACTTCTCATACTAGAGAGACTATATGATATTTACGCATGTATGTCTGGTTTATTTCATGTACAAGTATACGTTCAAGTGGCAACCACTTCAATACAAATGTTTCAAGTTTATCATTCTTTATAGCTGAGTAATACTTCATTATATAGAAATACCATATCTTTTTCAACCATTCCTCATGTGACAGACATCTTGGTTGTTTCTAAGATTTTGCTATCACAAATTGTGCTGCTATAATCATAGGTACACATATTTCACTATCTTTTCAGGTCCCGCTGGGAAAATTCCCAGTAGGGGGATGGCCAGCTTGAATGGAATTTCAGACCTGATCTTTTGAGGAGTTTCCACACTGATCTCCACAATGGTTGCACCAGTCTACATTCTCACCAGCAGTGGAGAAGTGTTTCATTTTCCCCACAACCTCTCCAACATTTGTTGTTGGTTGATTTCCTTATGATAGCCATTCTTTCTGGAGTGAGATGGTATCTCAGTGTTGTTTTTATTTGCATTTCAGGAATGGCTAGCGATGTGGAGCATTTTTTCATATATTTATTAGCTTCTTAAATTTTGTCCTCTGACAAGTGCATATTCATCTCAAATGCCCATTTCTGAATTGAGTCTTTAAATTTGAGGCCCCTGTTATATCTTAGTTCTTTATATATTCTAGAGAGCAGATCTTTGTGTGATTGCTTATTAGTTAGTATTTTTTCAAAATTTGTGGGTTGTCTTTTCACTCTGTTGACAATTTCTTTTGACATGCAGAAACTCCTCAGGAAGAGTTGGTCCCAGTTGTTAATTCTTTCAAGTGCTTCCTGTGCGAATATATGTTTGTTCATTAACTCTTTACCTATCCCTATGTCTTCAAGAGTTCCTCCTACTTTCTCTTCCAGGAGACTGAGTGTTTCTGTTTTAAAGTTTAGATCTTTAATCCATTTTGACTTTAACTTAGTTCATGGTGATAGAGCTGGGTCAAGTTTTAGTTTTCAGCATGTAGAAAGCCAAGTTTTCCTGCAACCTTGGTTAAAGAGTCTATCGTTCTTCCAGTGAGCTTGTTTGGCCCCTTTGTCGAAGATCAGATGGCTGAGTGTGATCATAGATGCCTCTGCATCTTCTAATCTATTCCATTGATCCTCAGATCTAGTTTGTTGCCAATAGCATGTTGATTTTATTACAATGGCTTTGTAGCATAATTTCAAGTCAGGAATTTTGATGCCTCCTGCCTTGTCTTTATTGGCCAATAGCCTTTGCTATTCTAAGTCGTTTGTGGTTCCAAATAAATTTTAGAAAAGTTTTCTCTAGGTCTGGAGGTATGTTTGTGGCAGTTTGATAGGGATTGCATATGAATCTGTACAGCAATTTTGGGAGTATGGCCATCTTCACGATGTTGGTTCTTCCTATCCAGTGGCATGGAATATCTTTCCATTTTCTGAAATCCTCCATAACCTCTTTTCTTAGGGTGTTGTAATTTTCTGTGAAAAGATCTTTGACTTCCTTGGTTAAGTGAATTCTAAGGTATTTCATTTTCAGCAGTGCTACTGTAAAAGGTATTGTTTCTATTGTTTCTCTTTCAGTGTGCTTGCTATCTGTGTAGAGGAATGCTATTGACTTTCGAGTATTGATTTTGTATCCTGCTATACTACTGAATTTCCCTATCAGTTCTAGTAGTTTCTTGGTGGAATTTTTGGGATCTTCAAGTAAAGTATCATGTCATCTGCAAATAGTGATAATTTAACTTCTTTACCTATTCTTAATCCCTTTCTTTCTCCCTCTTTTCTAATGGTTGTTGCTAAGGGTTCCAAAACTATATTGAATAGGAGGGGTGACAGAGGACATCCTTGTCCTGTACCTGATTTAAGAGTAAAAGATTTCAGATTTTCCCCATTTGGGATTATTTTAGCTTTTGGGTTTTCATAGATGACTTTTATCAAGTTAAGGTAGAGTACATCTATTCCAGTTTTCTGTAGGACTTTGAACATGAATGAGTGTTGGACTTTGTTAAAAGCTTTCTTTGCATCAATTTTGATGATTGTGTGCTTTTTAGATGCCAGTCTATTCATATAGTGTATTACATTTATTGGTTTTTGAATATTGAACCATTCTTGCATCCCTAGAATGAATCCTACCTGGTCATGGTGTATAATCTTCTTGATGATTTGCTGTATTGTATTTGCTAAGATTTTATTGAGTATTTTTGCTTGTGTGTTCAAGAGGGGAATTGGCCTGTAGTTCTCCTTTCTAGTTGTGTCTTTCCCTGGTTTTGGAATCAGTATTATACTTGCCTCCAGAAATGATTTTGGGAGCACTGCTTCCTTTTCAATTTCACTGAAGAGTTTATGGAGTGTAGGGATTATGTCTTCTTTAAATTTCCTGTAGAATTCAGCTGTGACTCCACTAGGACCTGGACTTTTCTTTGCTGGTAGACTTTTTTTACGTTTCATATTTCATTGGCTGTTATTTGCTTATTGAGAGTTGTTGTATCTTCTTGGTTCAGTTTTGGTAATTTGTATCTTATGAGGAATCTGTCCATTTCGTTTGTGACGTCCTGTGTGAACATAAAGATTCTCAAAGTAGCTATTGACAGTCTTCTGGATTTCTACTTATTCTCTGGTGATTTCACCATTTCATTTCTTATTGCTTGTATTTGAATTTTTTTCTTTCCTCTTTTTGATGAGGTTGGCTAGAGGCTTATCAACTTTATTTAGTCTTTCAAAGAACCAACTTTTTAATTTGTGGATTCTTTGAACTGTTCGTTTAATGTCAATTGAATTAATTTCTGCTCTAATCTTTATGATTTCTTCCCGTCTTTGTGCTCTGGGTTTCGATTGCACTTCTTTTTCTGGATGTCAGAGGTGCAACATTAGGGTGTTTATTTGTTCCCATTTTGTTTCCCTAATATGTGAGTTCTTAGCTATGATTTTCCCTCTAAGAACTGTTTTCTTCATGTCCCATATATTCCAGTAAGTTGTGCTTGAATATTTATTGAATTGTAGATATTGTGGAATTTCTTGTGTAATTTCTTCTGTGACCCATTGATTGCTGAGTAGGGTGTTGTTTAATTTCCATGAATTTAGTGAGTTTTGCTGGTTTCTTTTCTTGTTTAGTTCCAGTTTCATTGCACTGTGGTCAGATAATATGCATGAGATAATTTCTGTTTTCTTTCATATAGTTAAGCATGACTTCTCGACTAGTATGTAATCTATTTTGGAAAGTGACCTGTGTGCAGCTGAAAAAAATGTGTATTCAGCTGTGGTTGGGTGGAACACTCTATATAGGTCCACCATTTCTTCCAAGCTCTGGTTCAGTTCTGGTACTTCCTTGCTAATTTTTTGTTGGGTTGACCTATCTTTTTGAGATAAGGGGGTGTTCAGGTCTCCTATTAGGACTGTTGTCTTTGATATTCGGTTTTTCATGTCAATTAAGATTTGTCTTACATTGTTGGGTGCTCCTGTGTTTGGTGCATAGATATTTATGCGTATTACCTCTGGCTCTTGAATTTTTCCCCTAACCAATATATAATGGCCTCCTTTGTGTCGTTTGATCATTCTTGGTTTGAAGTTCAGATTGGCTGACGACAGAATTGCTAGTCCTGCTTTTTTCTGAGGTGCTGAGCCTATGAATGTCCTTTTGAGTTAAGTGTTTCTTGTATACAGCATATTGTTGGATTTTGTTTCCTAATCCACTGTGCCAATCTGTTTCTCTTAATTTGTGAACTGAGTCCATTTACATTGATGATTATAATTGAAATGTGTTTGTCATGGTATTTACCTGCTATTGATTACTACTTTGTATTTTGTGTTTAATTGTTTGTCCTATTTAGTGGGTTCCTTCTGTTCTCATTTGTGGAGTTCTGGTCTGTGTAGTCTCTCTCTAGAACATCTTTTAGTAGCCTGTGTAGGGATGGCTTTGTCATCATGAAATTCTTTAGTTGTTCTTTGTCATGGAAGTATTTCACTTCTCCATTAAAATTGAAAGAGAGTTTTGCAGGGTATAATAGTCTGGGCTGGAATTTGTTTTCGTATAGGACTTGAAGAACTCTGCTCCATGCTCACCTTGCCTTCATGGTTTGTATAGAGAAGTTGGCTGTAATTTTGATGGGTTTTGCTTTGAATATGATCTGCTTCTTCTCTCTATCAGCTTTCAGTATATTATTCTTGTGGTGGATTTCTGGGATCTTGACTATTATATGTCTCAGTGTGTTTTTACTTGGGTTGAAGTTATTTGGTGGTGTGTATGCTTCAGTTACCTGAATGTTGGTTTGTTTCTTCATATTTGGGAAGTTTTCTGCGATTACTTCTGCCCATATTCTTTTTATATCATTTGTATTGACTCCTTCATTCTCACTGATGCCATTTAATCTCACATTGTTCATCTTGGCGTCATCTTGCATGTGATGGATTATTTTTTCCTGCATTCTCATTGTTTTTAAGAGATTTTTTTTCTCACCTTTTCACTAACTACACCAGTGTCCTCTAGATCTGAAACTCTGTCTTCACTTTTACTCAAATGGTTTTGTAGACTCATAATGGATATTTTAGTTCTTCTATACCTCTTTGACTCTGCTTCATGCATTCTATTTCTTTTCTGTATTGCTTATTCCAGGAATCCATCATATTTCTGATCTCTATTTTTTAAATCCATTTCTTCTTTAGAGGTAGCTATTAATTCTTTTTCTGCAGAGTTTCTTTCAAATTGGGGTTTCCTCCATATATTTCCAGACTTGTTTCTGTATTTCAGATGGTACGATTTCAGAGTTCTTTTTTGATTTCAGAAATTATTTTTGCTTTGAGTTCCTCGTGACCTTTCTGCTGTTATTTCTTTGCTTCTGATGCTGTTAACTCATATGTTTCAGCTGGAATGGTGTTCTCTGCACTTGTTCTGAGTGACCACTGGGTTTCCCCCACATTTCTGGATTTGATTCTTTATTTCAGATGCTATGTATTCAAATATTTCTTTTTTTATTTCAGGCATTAATTCTTATCTGAGTTCCTCTATACCTTTCTGCTGTTGTTCCTTTGCTTCCGTCACTGTTAATTCATTCATTTCAACTGAGCTAGTGTCCTCTGCACTTATTGGTGGACTTGAGTCCTGAGATTGCATTTTCCTCCTTGTCTTTGTCATTTTGTATAGTACTGACCCCTGACCATTTGTGTAGAGCTTTGGTGCCAGTCTATTAAGTTTGAGATTATCCAGTTATACCTGGCCTGGATCTAGCTGTTGCATTCAGTTCCTTTTTGCTGCAGCTCCTGTGATTCCCCTCTGTTGGGTCCCTGTTTAGCGGAGCACTGGGAGTTGTAGAAGGTCTCCCTCTCACTCACCATGCCAGGAGGGAGTGGATCGAGTGCCAGGAGAGTCTCTAAAAGTTCTCGCTCCTTTGGTGGGCTGGTGGGCATTGGCTATGGGGAGTTGCCAGGTACATGTGTCTGCAGTGTCTCAGGCAGATCTCTGGCTAGGATGTCTTGGGGACTCAGACTCTAGATGGTGCAGAGTGCGCAGGGAGAAGCCAAAGGCTCTCCCTCAGACTCACCACACACTCACTGAACTTTGATGCCCAGGGATTTGGGGAAATTCCCACTCACTCAGTGGGCTTTGGGGTGGGATCCGGGGAGTTGCTGGTGAGTAGGCCCTGAGGTCTCAGACCAGTCATTCACTTGGCGGACTTGGGGGCGGGGATCCAGGTACCATGTGGGGGAAGAAGCCAAAGTCTCTCCCTCAGACTCACCACACACTTCACTGATCTGGGAAGCAGGGCCAGCCATGCAAATTCCCACTCATTCAAAGGGCTTGGGGGCAGAATCCAGAAGGCTGCTGGAGTGGGCCCTCCTGTCTCAGGCAGGTCAATCTGGCTAGGCGGGCACGGGGCGGGATCTAGGAAGCTTTTTCTAGTTATAAAATAGCATCATAATTGATACTTTCCTCTGCATTCCATTTGGATTAAATGGCTTTTTTTCAGCATGTAAGAATCAAATGTCTTTTGGTGCTTAATGAAGCACACTCTAAAGGAGTAAGAGACTTTGACTGTGAGATCCCCATATCTGGAATACAATAAGAAACTTTAGAGCATTCCCCTTCTTTATTTCTAATTGATTCCCTCCCCCAAGGCATCTGTTGAGTAACCCTCTTTAGAGCAGGGGGCTGCTCCCATTGGAGAGAAGGGAGACAAGGTCCCACTAGCCTATCCACCCTCGAACTGGTGCAGATTCTTATGTCCTGAATGTCCCACAAACCCTTCACTTACTCTTACTGACCATTTGTGAATATGTTATAGTTGATCTGATGACCAGAATATTTGCAGAAGAAAGGCATAACTAGGACATAAAAGGTCAATTAGAAGTGAGCACTTCTCAGGCTACAAAAATTACTCCTAGAGATTTATAGAACAATTGACTAGAGGGATTTAGCCCTGCGCACTGAGCCAATCTCCAGACACTTGATTTCCATCTGATCACCTAGGTAAATATTTTTAGAAACTAAACAAGAGTTAATCTTGAAGCTCACAGGTGAAACTTATATTTATCATCTAGTAATCACATTTTACATGTTGGTAAAGACAATACAGCTGGCGAAAATCTTACTCTTTAACACATAAGGCACAGATATAAATCACTTTCCCCTGATAACCACTATTGTAAGCTATCTCAGCCTAATTTCTGAAAGAGTGACTCATTAACTTATTCTACTGAAAAGCTCAGGTAAAATTCCTAGTTTACTAGGAAGAAGAGAGAAAAAGTATAATAGGTAAGTGGAGATCTTTCAGTGGTCAGGAGCCAGTTTCCACCCAAGAACCTTCAGGTTTGACTCATTCTCCCTTTAGGCATTCTCAGTTTCTTTTAGCCCACACAACCAGATGTCTCCAGAAAGGAATCCAACAGTTTCTCTGGTCAACATTCCATCAGCCATAGGCTTCAATGGTGATTTACCAAAGAATGGCTGGGGAAACATGTTCTCTGCTTTAAAGAATAGCAGCTGCCCTAAGAGTATTTACTAGCTGGAAGAGTAATCACTGTTTTCTCAAGTTCTATAAAAGATAGTTAAAAGTCTTAACAAGATCACTAGCTTTAAAGTCCAAAACTTATCTCTTCTGCACCTAAATTATAACTAAACCTAGGAGAAAAGATGGAATCCTCCCTTACACTCAATTTGTTTTGGTCCCATAAGTGTGCTGCTTTTGGAAATAGCTCCTTCTGGTGTCACCCAGAGTTCAGTTCTGTCCACTGTGTCTCGGGTTTAGCCTCCTGGAGGAGACCTGCTGAAAACACTAAGCTGGAATATGGCTTTTATTTGTGTTCTCCTGGACGGCCATAGTCCTCTTTGCCTCATCTGACCCAGAGATGGGGTATGTGTCCTTTTTTAAAATGACCTCTCTTCAGCATTAACAAACGTTCATTTTCTAAGGACTTTACTTAGCTAGATCAGTGAGAGTTTTCCTAATTTTATATACCTCTGAAAAGGAAAGTACAAGGAGGTGGGAAAATTAGGAGTAAAGTCAAAAGAAGGAAACTGTAGTAAATTAGTCCTGACATTCCCTCTAGCAAGTAGAGAGGGATCAGAACCAGTATATCCAAGTGAAATCTGTCCTCCAAGTCTTTAAGAACGGTTGCCGAACTAATGTCATTTAACTGGCAATAGGAGTCCTGTGTTTCACAAACAAGCATATATATTTCCTAAGACTGAGCTATATTTAAAAGTCCCATTTTTTTTCTCTCAGGCTCTCACGGAGAACAAGCTGGTCAAGCATTGGCTGTGACTTATCCACATGGATGACACAGACAAAGGATCTACAGAATAAGGCACAGGACTACAAGAAAAACCCTGAGGGGACTTCACTGACCTCATAAGAAATATAAAGTACATGTGTTGGTATATAAGTCTTGCTCTATCTAGGTCTTAACCATCCAGCAGAAAAGTATAAAAATGAAGTATATATCACAGGGCCATAGTATTAAGTTGAGCTGTAAATGGCTATGGTCGACAACATCTTCGGATAACTCACTATTGTTGTGGAATGCTGGACTGTGTTGGATGTGTTGTCGAGTTCAAGCACCTGAGTTAGTTGAATGATAATGGAGTGCCCATTTCTGACAGGTGTAGAGCAAGGAAGGGGTATAGAATGGAAGAATCATGATATGTGTGTATGGACAGTACAGTTGGGATTGATAAGGCTGTGCTTCTACATAATTCTATGAGGGGCAAAACTGCTAGGAAAATAACAAGGTAGAAAGTATTAATTATTGAATCTTTGATGTAATTCAGGTATAAAAAATAAGATACGCAAACGGCTACAGTCTCTTAATTTACTGATAAGAGACATAATGTATAATAATGTCTGTAAGTATAATATCATGTATACACTTTGTATGATTCCAAAACATTATGAAAACAGTTTGCAATGTATTAATTTATGAAATCCATGTTGTCAAGTTGTCTTAAAACTGTCTCATCAATATTTGTACTTCAATAAAAAAAAAAAAAGAAAAAAAAGTCCCATTTTGCAGTTTACATGAAATCCACTAGGAGTCTTACTAACATCAGACCTTCTAGCGCTGTTGTCTAAATTCATGCAGAGAATACCAGTGCATTTAGCATCTAGTTCAAAGTCAACATATACAAGTTCACAACAGTCATAAAATGTCCCATTAAAGAAATATCATAGCCTTATAACACATTTCCATGTTTTAACTTAGATTTACCAACATTTTTACCAACATTTTAGCAAAACCATATGAGACAAATCATAAGCAATTGTAAGCAGTTGTTTTGTGGGGGGTGAGAGGGAGGGAGGGTGACAGAGACAGAGAGAGAAAGAGAGAGAGAGAGAGAGAGAGAGAGAGAGAGAGAGAGGCCAATTGTAAGCAATTGTAACAGTACTATGAAACAAAACTATGTGACACAAAACATGAACAATTATGAGCAATTGGTAAAAACATAAACATTTAAAACATAAAAATTTGTTACCCAAGCAAGTCCCAATCCAGAATTTATAAAAGAAAAGCAAACTCATACTTTTGTCCAATGATCTCTGTGGATGACCTCCAAATGATACAGGGAAGTAAAACTCCCAACCTGACCCAGATAAGTTCGTTTGAAACTGAAGAATGAATTTTAGGAACAAATGGAGGTTGAGAGTAAAACTTTATTGGAGAGAAAAGCTTCTGTTGGAGAGGGACAGAAGGGGGGCCCAAGCGGGTTGCCCAGTGGCATGTGTTTGGAAGGGGATGGAATCATGGCTGCATGACACTCATCAATTCCCTGAGGAACTCATGGTTGGCTTGCATTCGGGAAACAATGGCACCTGGAAAGGCAAATTCTTCCCTCAGCTCCTTCTTGGCTTCCCAGCTGCTCCAAGTTGAACAGCATTCTGCTGCCACACCACACCACACCTTTCTCCTGGAGCTTTCTGCCTCAGGACCAGGCACCCACAGACTAAATCCTCTGAAAGTTATCAGCTCAAATGGTCCTCTGTACCTTTAAACTGTGGGTGTTAGGTATTTTGTTATAGTATCAGAAAATGACAAATATGATGTTAACATATTGAAAATATATCTGGTGTTATAATTAGTGTGTTTGTAAACTGGCACATTTCTCAAAATGTTGAGGTGCTTGGCAAGTAATCAAATTTCATTAATCAACAAAAATTGTTGAGTAGTTTTATTGTGCAGAGACTTCTCTTGGAGTAATGATGATCTGACAATGGAGGATTGTCTGTGTCTTCTTTTATGTCCCCAGTGTAGTTAGGCCATGACAAATATGGAAACAAACAGGAAATCAGTATACAATTGTCTCAGGAGTAAAATACAAAAAAGCTCTATCAAAGCAAAAATAGCTACTAAATTGACAATTTAGTTCACTTAGTTCTCAGGAGAACCCTTACATGTAGGTATTACATTTTCACTGCATCATGAAGGTAGACATTAAGGTATCGAAAAGTCTAGAACTTTCATGGGATCATAAGCAAGTAAGTGGTGCTGTGTGAAGGTGGATGGATGAAGTTCTCTTTACTCCTGCTCTTTGTCATCTGTCTATGAGCAGAAGGAGAGTTGGTCAAATGCCCACTACAATATTTATTTACTGGCATTTGTTACAGCACAGAGTATATAAAATAATTTAGGAATGATACTTTTCTTTCAATGAGACAATTTATTCAAATTCTGAGAAAAAATTTTTAGCATGAAGGTATTTATCATAACAGACACACCTCCAAGAGCAGATTGTTTTTATTTCTAAATTATCTAAGACAAAACATTTTTTGTAAACTAACACCGAGAGCTGGCTTCTTGCTCACGAAGGGACACTTTGCCTCCTCCCCCTGGTTTCTGGTACTCTGTGTGATCAGAAAAAATCTCGTGACATGCTACAGAAATGATCTCTGAAAATATAGCCTTGACGAAGCACTGTTTGCAATATGTATAATTCTATCACTGGAAAACTTAGCTCTTCACAAAAGTGTTAATTTATTTTTAAAAATGTATTCTGTTCTTAGTCTTGCTATATCTAGAATGTAACCTTTTATTACTGTATGCTTTTAAAAGTAATTTTTCTTTTGGTGGAACCGATGATTGAACTCAGGCCCCTGTGCTTGCCAGGGAAGTGCTTATTCTACGGAGCCATCCATCACCTCAGCCCTTAAAAGTAATTTTTAAGAACTTCATTTTGCATTTTAGGGAAGGGTCTACAGGGTAACAAGATCCCACTTCTAGATCAGACTCATAGTGATCCACCTGTTTACAGCCTCCCAAGAGCTAGGATTACAGGTGTGTGCTACCATGTCTAGTCTCAATTGTCCTCTCAGTGTGCCCTGAGGGCAGGGCCAATATGCCAGGCCCAGGGAAAGAACCCCTGGCACCTGCACCTGCTTGCAGGCACTTTAACTTGCTGAGCTATTTGGCTGGCCCTTAAGAACTATTTTTAAAAATATAATTCTAATATTGGACATCAAAACTCCAGAAAAACAATGTCATGTGTGCTAAACTTAGATGACTTAAAATATTAACTGCATTTTGTGGCATCTATCTTCTGACACCATCAATAGTAGAGGTAGTTTCAGGCTATGGTGATCTTTCAAGAGCTTGTTATAATTGCAGAATGAGAGATCTCACAACGTGACAGTAGATCTGTAGTATAATTTTAGGTCAGCAGTTGTGAATGCCCTCTACCTTGCCTTTATGGCCAAGATTGTTTTTTTTTTTTTTGTTTTGTTTTGTTTTGGTTTTTTTGTTGTTGTTATTCTAAGTCTCAAACCTGATTGTTTTCTTAATTTTATGAGGTACACTATTGGTATTTTGATTGAGATTATATTAAATATGTATAGCAATTTTGAGAGTATGGCCATTTTCACTGTGTTGGTTATTCTGACCCAAGAGCAAGGGCTATCTTTCCATTCTCTGATCTCTTTTTCAGTCCTTTCTTCAGAGCACTGTAGTTTTCAGTGTAAAGATTTTTATTTTTATTTTCTTTGTTAAATTGATTCATTTTTGGGAGGATACTTTGTGAAAGTTATGATTTCCCTTATTTTTCTTAGTGAATTTGTTATTTGTGCATAGGCACGCTGTTGTGTTTTGATGTTGACTTTGTATCCAGTTAGTTTTAAATATCAGGCAGTCACTTATACGTAAATGTGATGTCTTAAAGAATGGATGTATTGTGGCCATTCAGACAGGATGAAGTAATATTGTCGTATTAGTCTGATTGAAATTAGCTACTGCATTGTGTGAGTTTTCTCCATTGTAAGGCAAATGCTAACATGCTATTGTTCAAGAGAATGAGAGAAAAGGAAAACCATAGGTAATTACATTACTAGAATTTGTGGAAAGAAAAAAATCCATGTTGATATTTTCTATCATTTAAAGGTATTTTTAGACTTTTCAGATACATTGTGTGAAATTATTTTATTTATTTATCTATTTATTTATTTAATGTATTTTAGTACAGGGTCTGCAGGGTTTCACCATGCAGATTTGACTCGTAGTGATCCTCCTGTTTTCTGCCTCCTAGTGCTGGGAATACAGGCACCCCACCATGCTCAGTCTCAGTGGCTGTCTCAGCATATCCTCAGGGCAGGGCTGGAACCCTACTTCTGCCTCAGCAGGTGCTTCAATCTGCTGTGCTATCTGGCTGGCCAGAAATTATTTTGTTTAAAAAGAACTACTGGCTAGGGAGATGGTTCAGTAGAATAAGCGCCTTTCTAGCAAGTGCAAGGGCCTGAGTTCAATCCCCAGTTCCACCAAAAAAGAAAAAAGAACTATTGAACTTCTTACAAAAATGTTAGGTATTGTGCTAATCACTTGAGATTTTAAGAAAAGACCAGCAAGATTCCTAGATTCCTATCCAGAGGGCTTGAATGGTTAAAAGAGCTATTTTAACTTATATGGATAGAATCATAAAATTAAAATAATCAGTTAAAATGAGCTTATGTCATGAGAAAGATAATAACAATGCCTAAAAACATAAAAGTCAGTGGTTCCCAATGCAGTTTTAAGTTTTCTTTATTTTATTCTCACAGTAAGTGTGGTTGGATGCAGACCATAAATATTGCCATGGAAATTACATGAAAACTAAAGTGTCCACTTGATTTATGATTCAATATTCATTATCCTTCACCTGTCCTTGATCATACATGGCTTTCCCTTTTTAAAATAAAGAATTGCCAGAAACAGTAAAGAAAAAAATGAGCCTACATCAAAAAAAAAAAAGTGTAAGAGTCCATAAACAGTAAGAAGACCCTACTTCAATACTCACTGTTCATTTCTTTGTCTACTATTTCTTTGTGATTTCTAGGAATGTGTTTCACTTCCTTTTAGGAAAATAACTTCCATTCACAGACCATGCCTATTTGCTGACTTTTGTGTGTCCTACCTGCATACTATTCTGTACCTCTGCCTACAATAATTTCTTTTAGGCTAGACATTTAGCCCAAACAGGAAAATAAAATTTAATCCCTAACCTTTAATTAAATCTTTAGGGCAAGGATTTTTTATTTTATCTAGGGCAATATTGAAAATTATGTCTCTGCTACATCCCATGATGAAAGTATCTGGAAGCTTGTTTGAGAAAGCACTCAAAATAGACAAAAGCCGGGACTGGATATGGGAAAAGGCAATGCTTAACTGCCATCCTTTCCACTCTGAACATACCCAAGAAAGAATGGCTATCATCAAGAAGTCAACTAATAACAAATACTGGAAGGTTGTGGGGAAAAGGAACCCTTCTGTGCGTTGGTGGGAGTGCAGGCTGGTACAACCACTATGGAAATCATTTTGGGGATTCCTCAAAAATCTAGGGTTGGAGGTCTCATTCGACCCAGATATTCCCCTCCTTGGTATTTTTTCTAGAAGAACTGAAGACATCACATAACAATGATATATGTGCACGGATGTTTATAACAGCACAATTTGTCATAGCTAAATCTTGGATGCAACCCAAATGCCCATCAACTGAAGAATAAATAAGAAAGATGTGATATTTTTATGCAATATAGTATCATTCAGCTATAAAAGAGGATAAATTTGAGACTTTCATAGGTGAATGTATGCAATTAAGAGACCATACTCTTAAGTGAAATAAATCAGACCTACATGTGTGAGTGTGTGCATGCGCGTGTGTGTGTGTGTGTGTGTGTTGTGCAATTGGAGACTAAAACCAAGACTTTAACCCTAAACTAGCTCTCCAGCCCTAAGTGTTTTATTTTTTTTTTATTTTGAGGCAAGATTTTACTAAGTCATTAAGAGCTTGAATTTTTCAACGTTCTGTTTTACATTCCCAGAAAACTGGAACTACAGCAGTATATCACATGCCCAGCAAGCCTTGCTGTTTTATAACAACACTCTTGTGAGAACTAGCACAGAACCAGCAAACTTCCTTCTAAGGCAGCACCCCCACTGAGGTAATGCTCTCTTACCAAGTCTCACCTTTTCACATCACCACATGGGGGACAAATCTCCCAACACATGAACCCGTGGAGTTTGTCTTTCTTTTCAATGAGATACAACACCCACAAGGTAAAGGAGAAGTGGTTTGTTTCAGCTCACAGTTCGTAGAGGCTTCGGTTCATAGTCAGCAGGCTCCAATGCAGGACAACGTAGCAGAGGGGCATCAGAGTAGAAACAATCCATGGTGCAGCAAGCAGAAGGCAGTCAGCAGGGAGCAGCAGCAGCAGCAGCAAGACTGTCTTTTATCTCTCCTTTTGTACTCCTCCCAGATTACAAACCTGTTGATTGGTGTCACCCACACTCAGGATGGAGCTCCCAATATACACACTCAGAACTATTCCATTTTCAATCAGTGGACTAATTTAGTATCGCCACCCTTAAACCCAGCATCACATGCTTATGTCTAGCCAACTCCATAGCACCCCACTTATGAGGGTGTGAGGCTTTAGTGACTTCTAGATACAAGCCATAGCAAGGATTAGACCACATCCAAACCAAATCATTTTGCCTTTGGCTCCCAGGGACACATCTCTCTTACAATACAAATTATGTTTATTTTATGCCTAGTTTTCCTAGAGGCATTTCAGTTTTCTGCAGAAGTCCAAATCCAAAGACAAATTTGAGATTCATGGAAACCTCCTTTTGGTTGTTAGCCTGAACAAATCAATAACAAATTAGCCTTGCAAAGTAAAATTGCAAAGCACAAGAAGGATATACATTCATATCTCCAAAGTGAAAAATAGACAAGACTAGTACTATGAAAGGTAGATATTAATCCTATGTCTCTAAACTCTGGCATCCTATGCCAACTGTGGCAGGGATTGTAGACAGAAACATCTTTGGACAGCCTTGCCTCTGAGGCTTTTCTGGTTTTAGGCCACAAATTAGCAGCTTTTTCCTGAAATGACACTGAATGTCTCTAGGGTGGTGGTGTCCCTGTGGGGTCATCACTCCTTTGTCTCAAGGAGGTTCTAACAGCGAACTTCTGCAGGAACCATGGCAGGCTTTTGTTGTCCTGTTTCAAATACATTTATCATTTCTATCTGAGACTGTTCCTTAGTCATTTGTTTTCAGAGCCTTTATCAGAAGTATATATAATATTCGATTTACAGCCTTCTAAGTAGTTTTGAGCTCACTTGCACAAAATGGTTTACTTTGTTCTCATTTCTAAAGTTGCTTCCATGTCTTCAGGTCTAGTTATACCAGTGGCCCTAGAACAAACTTTTCTTCACTTCAAAGCATCTCATTTTAATGTTTTAGGGAAGTTATCAATATCCCATAACTTTTGCTTTCTGTGCAGCCGAAGCACAGAATGTCACTAAGTTGCTATGCAGATGTCACCAAGGTCAGTCACCAACATAGATCATGCCTGGACCTACTTGACACATAGTGACAGCTTCAGAGCACTTCACCAGAAAACAAAGAATAAAATCCTAAAACCTCTTAGCAGCAAGCCTGCTGAGAGAGACAGGAAGTTACTTGTGGGCTTCTGGGTTGTAATGGGTGCAGCAGCCTCACAGATTTCTGAGTTGCTTGGCAGGTCTCCTTCTCATTGACATTATGCAGGCAGCTAATCCATTGTTATCTGTGCTGACACCTTGAGACTCCTGGTCCCTAGGCTGCTCCCCTCCTTTTTGGTTCTTTCCATGATCAGATTGCAAATTTTCCAAACCTTTCATTTCTGTTTCATTGAGTTCCTGAGTTTCCCTATAAATCGGATTAAAAGTGGCCAACTATATTCATGTCTCAGCCTGACTCCTTTGTTGTTTAGAAATTTCCTCTGCCAAATAAACTAGGACATCATCCTTAAATTCAGCTTTCCATAAGTCTGTTGGGCCTGGACACAAGTCACCCAAGTTCTTTGCAGTGGTAGAACAAAGATGACTTTTGTTGTCCTGTTTCAAATACATTTGTCATTTCTCTCTGAGACTGTTCCTTAGTCATTTGTTTTCAGAGCCTTTATCAGAAGTATATATAATATTCGATTTACAGCCTTCTAAGTAGTTTTGAGCTCACTTGCACAAAATGGTTTACTTTGTTCTCATTTCTAAAGTTGCTTCCATGTCTTCAGGTCTAGTTATACCAGTGGCCCTATGCTTGCAAGCAATTTTCTGTTACTATAATGGAGTATCTGAGGCTAGGTACTTTTTAAGAGAAAACAGTTTTTGTTTAGTTCACAGTGCAGATTGTTTCTTCATTGTAGATGTGAACCCTTGATGGACAATCTATGTCAAAACACAATACCTGGGGCTGGGGAAATAGCTCAGTGGAGTAAGCACTTGCCTGGCAAGCACAAGGTCCTGAGTTTGATCCCTGGTACCACCAAAAGAAAAAAAGCACAAAAACAAAAACACAATACCTGGCATAGCATTCAGAGAATGGGGAGTAAGAAGGATAACTGATAGGTTATTAGCATCCCTTGGTGATGTGACAGAAGGAGGTAGCATGGCTAGGAGCATTATGAAACACTTGATTCATATCATGTTGCAGAAGTCTATGAAAATTAGAAGAAAGTATAATGTACATTTCTTTACATAAGAGCATCAACATGTAAAGGAACAACTTGCTGCATTTTTGGTAATAAACACACACACACACACAAACACACACACACACACTGAAAAGATTTTTAAAGCTACAAGTAGAAGTGGATGAGCATATCACCAAAAGAGTATACAAAATTGCTTATGGCTTATCAAGTAGGAGGCATATAATCACAGTAGTGATTGAACAAGTGCTCATTGTAAAACCTGGCAACACATTCTGTGTAATCTATATTTAAATCTTTTAGGAACCATGACACAAATATGCCACTCCCAATGTTAAATCTGCAGTCTACGCTGGGTGTTGTCCGCAGCTGTTTGTGATCATGGCCATGAACGGCCTAGAAGCACAAACCAAAGAGAAAGGCTCAAAGTTAAGAATTAAACTCATAGCTGGGTTGGAAAGTATGTAACCAGGGTGACATAATGTCAGAGGTCAAAAGCCATAAACAGTGAAATCCATGTAATTTCTCAATAAAAAACAAACAAACAAACAAAAAAAAACAAGTTTAGTTTGTAAGTCTTGAAGGGGTGGTGGACAAAGCAAGTATGAAGAAATTGAAAGCCAGACAGACACAATACAGATGGTACTGCTGCCTCATTCTTTCAGCTTGCAGAAGTTAACCTTAACATCCTGGTTGAGTGCAGCCTGAAGGGTGGGTCCTCAGGGTAGATGTGAGGATAACAGATCACGAGTCTAATTTGCTTGCTGTCAAATTATGAGAACAATGGAGATGTGCTGCCCGTCCCTTTACCCACCCAGGCATTGGATTGTAAAATGAATTAAAGCTAGAAGATCAGTCACCCTTAACTTATGCCAAAGATCCTATCTGCTTATTTATAGTTTATTTTTCTTACTGTCAGCTATTGCAAGTGAAATCATATGAAGTAACCATCTATTTTATGTTTTCATGTCAGAATACCTTATGTAGCTCATGTGTTCCATTCTTTGAAGTTTGACTTATTGTCCTCATATGATAAGAGATAGAAATTTATTTTTCCAATTGACTACTATTATTAGTCAATAGTATATATTTTTTTGTAATTCTCCCCACCACCTGCAAGGAAAATGTATATGAAGTATGTGTATGTACAAATGTATAATTTCATATATTTCAAATTTAATAGCCTGCCTTTAAAGTATCTTGGTAAAGGATACTTAATTAATAGCTCACTGAAGTCTACTCAACACTTTTAAGGCATTTGATATCAGAAGAATATCAATTTTTTTAAAGTATTAAATAATCAGAAATTAGACTACTGGACCTGGCAACACTAAAAGGAATAGAACATACCCAGTACTTTTTGGTATCTGAAAAATAATACTGGAGGATTATTTGCCTTCCCTGAAAAGGAAATTAGAGGTTCCTTGAGTGGGAGAAAAGATGGTGGAAGAGCAATACCCAAGAACTGGTTCCAGGAAAACCATACACCACTCTGACCATCACGACTGCTCACGTAGTGCCGACTCATCCTTTCGAAGCAGACCATAACACTGGCGCAGTGAAAGAAACCATTTATCTATATGATGACCTAGACACAAATTGCTGCAGAGTCGTCTGTGTTATAGTTGCATTTATAGCTCAGAATCCAATTAGAATGTATTTCCTGAGAGAGTCAGTCACAGATGGTGATTTTTCTCTGATAATCTCTATCGGGATTACATTTAAGAGTGGTGATGAGATTTCCTTGGTCCAGCCTAACTGGACTTACCTTAAATTTTATTAGAGAGTATTACCTTTTTGGCCCGTGTCTGCACTCTAGTTTGATATTTCTGAAATGGGTTTGGCCTATACTTTCTGAGGAAATTGAACACAGAAGAAACAAGTGCTTGCACAAATCAATATATCTTTTGCCTGCTCCAACTTCTCTTACAGTCAAATTCCAAACCAGTGCAGTCATACACAGTACCCGAAATTGCTATTGACGTTTTCTTTGCATATAAAAATACTGCCCATTCTCATTTGAAGCAGACAAAACTGAAATCAGCATACAAGAAGGTTGGCAATTTTGTTAGTTCATATTTGTTGAGAATGCTTGTATTTTGTGACTACAGTTTTCTGGAGGGAAGAAAGAATGCATGTCTAACCTAGTTTTCTTTTCAATTCAAACTAAGCACAGTACTTGTATCCTCAAAACCTAGCTTCATTACTCGAGCCATTCTTTTTTCTACTTTTTCAATAGCAACTGCACTCTGGAGAAAGAAATTCTTTGAGACACTTTGACCCTATCTTAATATTGAGATCTTGATGTCTGAAAATAAATTTTCATTTTCTTTATATCCCAGATTTACATGATTAGCTCCAAAGTAGCTGCCCATTCCTTGCATTTCAGCATCATAAGCTCTGCAGAGCCATCTTCTCTTAATTAACTTGTCTACAAGATGTAATGCTAATATTTTCTTTTTTATATAAAAATGAAAATCCTAACATTGCTTTATCATTTTGGCTCACTGTGTACTCTTTTCTGTTGTAAATTAGACACCGTTTTGTTAAGGGTCCCATTTTCTTTTTGGAAGGACAGAATTTCACAGTCTCACATTTTACTGTTGTTGCAGTCATGAATTTCCCACTTGCCACTTGCAAATATGTTTGTGCTTGCCATTTTAAAATTACTGTTGCCTTTGGAAGTGGGAGAATGTCTTTCTTTGTCAAAATGGCAGTGGGAGGCACAAGTGACAATCACTTTTCCTTAAGATTTGGGACTGCACAAAGCTGTCAGTTTTTAAAATGACACTGTGGCACAGCTTTTCTTTAAGATGGTGCCTTTCATTTTTGACTCCTGCTGTTCCTGACAGTTGAAATGGCAGCAGGAGGTAGAAACTAAAGTAAGTTCTCTTGGCATCTGCCCTTAGGTAGAAATTAATAATAGAAGAAGTGGGCATGTGCTTAAAAACAGTTAGTGTCAGATGTCACACAATAGAGTGTGACCGATCCCCTAATGAGATGACCCAAACTGTCCGTAATTTTCCAAAGATAGACTTAATTCTCACACTTGCTTGCAGTGTTAATCTGTGTTCATATGCTTGCAGAGCATTTGATATGTTCTGAAATATTATGTTCTACTTTAAGAACTCTTCCAAAAATTGCCACCGTATTTCTCATTTAGTCCTAAATTTCTTGGCTGCTTTGAATGTGATAAGTTGTGCATTCATACTTTTTCTTTTTCACTGTAATGCATTTCAGATCTGATTTCACAATTTTCCATGTAATAGCATTATGTCATGTCAAATAGCTCTGCTGATTTCATGCAAAACCTTAACTACATGGCTTTACAGACTTCTTAGACCTGTATCAACCCTTCTATCTTACCAGGTTATGTGTTGCTAGATTTTTAGTGTCTCTCTTCATTGTCTGACACCTTTAGTTCTGCACTATCAGTTGGTTTCACTTCTTTCTTTGTGGTTGGTTGCTCTGTTTCCAAGATTTGGGATCTAGACATGAAATAGAATTAAAATGATTCTCTCCCAAACCCTGCTTTTCTAGCTGATATCCTATATTCAGTTCTGGCAATACATCACAGTTAGCTGTTTCGTTAAGAATTAGATATACATTCTGTCTTTTTGCTCAGTAAATTTTCATTTCAGTTTCTGTGCTACCTAAAAAAATCCCTTAGCATGTACTCTATGCTCTTGCACAATTGTTCTTTCCTTGCTTAAGTTGATGTATATTGATTTATCTATCACTTCTATTTAACTTCATTTATAGTCTTTTTAAGTCTCACAAATGTCTCTTTCTCAACCCTGATAGCTTTTTTCTTTCTTATTTATTTATTTTGGTCTATTCAAAAAATTTTTTTTGTTGTTGTTTTTTTCTTTGGCGGAACTGGGGATTGAACTCAGGCCTTTATGCTTGCCAGAGAAGTACTTATTCCACTGAGGTATCTCACAAGCCCATAAAAATTTTTTTTCACTGGATTAGTTTTCTAATTTTAGAGCAAGATGAATTATACTTTAATAATTCTCATCTCCTATAGTTTTATAGAGATTGTTGATTATATGTATTTTCTTTTCTTTTATGTAAACTGCTTTTCCATTTACTCTTTCTTTGGTGATGATTATATTCCATAGTTAACTATTCTCTTTATTATTAATCTCTTATTCCTACTATACAAATTAAGTATATTTTTATCTTTCCATGTGGAGAAACCAGTTTCCCCATACCTATGAGTTACTAGGAAATTTTTATTTTCAAATTGGATATAAATTATGTGTGATCCTTTGCTTTCAATGATTACACAAATATAGTCTTGCTCATTTCATTAAATTTTTTCAATGCCTTTTTTTGTATTTTAGGCAAGGATCTACAGGTGTTCAGGGTCTCACTACTACATCACAATTGTAGTGATCCATCTATTTACAGTTTTCTAAGAGCTGCGATTTCAGGTGCGTGCCACCATGCCCTGTCTCAGCGTGCCCCAGGGGTGAGGCCGGAAGGCCAGCCCAGGGATCACACCCCAGACCCTGCCTCTGCTTGCAGGTGCTTTAATCTGTGTAGCTATTTGGCTGGCTCTCAATGCCTATTATATTAAAACTTACTTAAATACAAAATATAAGATCATTAAAAGTTAAAATTCAAGGATTCATGGATGAAATCAATTATGTTTACTGCATAAAAAGTGTTAATTTAAAAATTTTAATAAAAGGAGATTATAGTTCTGTGGTCAATTTTACTGCTTCATGTAGCCAGCCACACCCTTAAGAATTGTCTTTCTTCTCAGTTGATAGGTGATTCATTACTTTTTTGAATCAGCAAATTCTATTATTGAGAATTGTAATTGTTAAGTAGCACTTTCTTAAACTTAAAGAAAATTATGTTTTCTGAGGGTTAGTTAGGTTCTACTCTACTAGGAAATTGCCTTCTGAGTTAGCCAGTTTTATTGCTGAACAATCATAATTATTAGATAGAGTTCTTTTTAAAATATATTTAGCAAAATCTTTTCCCTATTAGTTTTTTTCCCCCAAGTTCTACCCTCAAGAAAAACTTAGATTAAATCTATTCCATAGTTCATACTTGAAATGTTAAACACTCACTGTCATGTGCTCCTATGTTCTATTGTATTAGCCCTAAATGATCTTGTTTTTTCAACCAGTGATTACAGAAAATCCTTATGCTGTATGAAGAAATCAATTATTTCATTCCAGACACACTAAGTTTTAAATGGTTCCTTTAAATTACAATAAAAACACTTGACGTGGTGTCAGGTGGGGTATGGCAGTTTCATAGTATATAAAGTATTCCTATAAATAGAAAGATTATTTGTTTTTGGTATTATGTTTCGGTTTTTACAGGTTTTTATGATATTAGCGTTTTTAGAAATTGAATCAGCTAACCTCCTTAAGACCTTTAGCTATAATCTATTATCAACATGAGGATTCTGCTGTATTTTCTTGTGTTATAGGGTTCTTGAGAACAATATACAAGTTTATATTTATTTGTAATAATCATTCCTTTAAGGTAAATGTTACTTTAACTACATAGAATTATGTCTTTAATTAAATATCAGTGTGTATGTTTACAGACTAATATTGAAAAATGGATTATTAGATTCTTTTTATTATAATTTTCAAGTACATAATCTCTGACATACTTCAAATATAACAAAATTAAAGACTATCATTGGTGAATGTTTTTGTGAAATACTCATTATTGGTGATTTCCTTTCTATTCATGTGGCCTCCAAGAAAATATGTTCAAATGAAAATTATTTTAAAATGTTAAACATCAGAAATATAACGCAAAGTAAATGACCTATTGTATTAAATTTTTATGACATACTGAACCTGGAGGGTTTAGACCATGATGTGTAAAGATATGTTACTATTACTCTTGGGGTTTGTTGCACTATTACTAAAAGAAGGAAGAGAAATTACTTTCAGGACATTTATAATTCTTGCTCTAGGAATTATATTCATGATTACTAAAAATGTCATTAATCTATTGACTTAAGATGGATATAAGATTTGCATGTATCTTTTACTTCAAGAGAAGATATCACCATCTTTAATACTTTTTACTGATAATTCTAATCATTTCTCTAAACTATGGAACTCATTCAGTAGAATATTTTAAAGATAAAATCTATTTCCTAGCTTTCATCTGGTAAGAACATTATTTCATTTGCAGTGCTGTGTTTATTTTGGTTACCTTTTTTTAAAAAAAACAAAAGAAAACAAAACATTGTGGCATTATTATAATTCCATCATCGCTAAAGTTTTGCACCTATGACAGATGTTCTGTAGACAGAGTTTTTCAAGCATGATGGTATTAAGTGGAATCACAGTCATTTTTGGAATGTGATTATTGTTGGTTAGTGAGATCGCTTCTCTTTCCCTCCACTACTACTCCTTCATGCCAAGAAGAGTAATCCTTCTTTACATAACTGATTAAAGACTGTTATATTTCTTTATTCTATTGACTCTCAGCCTTGCAGGGTGCAGTCATATATCTCTCTTGAAATCTGCTGAAAGTGGCAGAATGTGCCCATTAAAACCGTTTTATTGTTAGTTTGCTTCAAGGCCTTAGACCAAAGTATAATTAACAGTGAGTTAAAGACAGTACAGTCAGTAAGTGCTGGTGACTGGTGTTGAAAGAGAGAGCAATAAAGAGAAGCACAATGGAAAAAGCAGACAAAGAGCACTGAAAAGAAACAAAAAGAAGTTAAAAACAAGACCTGAGAAGTGAAATGAGAAATGAAGTGATAAATAGTTGAAAAACAGGCAAAGTGTTAAAGTGCCTTTCCCCACGTATCTCACTCCTGTCCTTTCCTGCCCTTGCCATGATCCTACTTTCTTGATCCTTTCCATGTGAAGCTTGTCCTGGGCCTAATAGAAAACTTCCCCATCTTTCTCACTCAAGAAATTCTTTTCCTTCTCCTGTTAATTCTTATAAGAAACAATTATTGAGGACTAGATATTCTGCTTGGCTCTGAAGAGTCAAAGGAAATAGAGCACACAAGCCCTGACCTCAGAAGCTTTCTCTGGGGCCAGATCTCTCTGTTTCCACAGTTATCCTTGCCCAAGACACTGCTGTCATTGATCTTGTTGTTTTCCTTTCAGGATCATATAATGGTACCAGTTAGTATTGAATATTGAATTTATAAACTTCTAAAGCTAATTTTAAGCTTCTAAAATTATGTGTGTTTCAATATTTATTACTTCAATGTATACAGCTTGGGATTCGATGGTAGTTTTACTAACACATACCCTTATATGTAGTTTAGGGCTTGTGATTGTTCCCATTCAGTATCTGTTTTCTATATTTTAAAGATCAGCTTATAAGGGGCCATTTCTCAAGTGCCTATTTTATGTCAGTGCTCTTCTAGGAAAATAAGTTTGGATACGGCATATACCACATTCCAGGAAGAAATAAAAAGAAAGAAAAACAAAGTTCTGTATAGCAGTTAACTAATTTAGGAAACCAATGGTAAAGAGACCCGATAGATCTTAGTTTAGCTTTATACATGTAAAATTGTGAACATTTTTACATTATGCGTGGCATTTGCAGGTCTAAACAGCCTTAATTTTGCAATCATAAAATTTCCTTACTCTGGCACATATAGCTAGAGGATTACTCTCATGGGATCAGGCAGAGTTTTAAGAAATTCACGAATAACTTTCAGAGAGCAAATAGACTGACAAGCATTACTGTTTTCTCACAGAGAAACTACAGATGCGCCCTCAGCGCGGTATCGGATTTCCCTGCATTCCCCAGCATCAGCACTAGCGCACTTAAGAGAGTAGGACGGGGTTCTTCAGGGGCGCGCTGCTTGCTGTTAATTGCATTTTCTGCTGTCGCTGGGCACCCCCGTGACAGCTGGGCTACTTCTGAGTTCTGGGCAACCGTGCTCCATTCATCATCATCAGAGTGAAAAGAAGTCAGCACGTTGCATTGAGTTAAGGGCACCTCTTGGTTTCGTTTTGTATTGCAATTTAAATCAGAGCTATGGTGGTATATTTTTATGGCATTTTAGATATGGAAAATTTATACTGTACTGAAATAAAACTTTTGTGTCATAATATATAATCAGCTTGATATCATAATGACTTTGAAATATTAAAACCTTAGAAATATCTGTGTTATCCTTAGAAAACATACTATTATTGTGAGGTAATCATTTTATTCAATTAAGCAACTTAACTCTCCTGCCTCTACATAACTGGCATTTTAATGCAAATGGCACCAGTCGCAGAGAAAAGTTGTTTTGGCAAAGGTTTTATTGATATTATCATTAAAATTAAACATTAAATCTAAGTAAGTCAATTGGCACATAATTAGGGTGAGAAATGTTAGGATTCTGCACAATTTTAGAGCAATGGAGGATGAATATACAATATAACTCCCTTACTAAAGCAGAAAGAAAACAAGAATATCTATCATCTATCTATCTATCTGTCTGTCTGTCTGTCTGTCTGTCTGTCTGTCTGTCTATCTATCTGTCTATCTATCATCTATCTATCTATCTATCTATCTATCTATCTATCTATCTATCTATCTATCATCTATCTATCTTATCTATCACCTATCTACCTGAATGATACTATGAAGCAGAATTATATTTCTTACAGGTGTTAGGAGAGATATATGAATGAAAATTTGGGCCCTACAGTTATCCAAGAGGACCAGTGAACCACATGCCTCAACCCCAGCTGCCACTCCTGCTTCTAGGTTCCCCATAACACAAGGAAACAGATATGACAACCAACAGATATGACCTGATTAAAGAAAACACAAACACCGAGGGGGAGATTTCTTTTTTTGTTGTTGTTTATGTATTTGGTATAGGGTCTCACTACAAAGCTCAGACTCATAGTGATCCTCCTGTTTTCAGCCACCCCAGTGCTGGGCTTATAAGCATATACCACCATGCTTGGCCCAAAGATGGATGTGAGGTACTTTTTTATTTTTTAAATCATTTATTTATTTGTTTATTTGGTACAGCTCCTCAGACTCATAGTGATCCTCCTGTCTCAGTAGGATATTTCTGCTGCAGAAATAAAGTGTTATCCTACCATAGAGAGGGTAAGAGCTAAACTGGAACCTTCTGGGAATTACCTATGAGGCCCAGATTCAGACCAGGAAGAACATAGCATTAATTTTGTTGTGGGAACCAAGGTTTGGAAAGTATAATTATCAGAGATGGTCCTGACAGAAAAGGCATTTAGTCTGATGGTATGTTTGAGCTCTGATATTGCTGCCTGCATCCATCAGACATTAGTGGTGTGAAACACTATTGGTCAGCATGAGGGTAGAGTCTAATCTTCTTCACCACAATTGTAGTCTTCTTTGTTCATGCGAAGAGGCAATCATAAGTGGTTCCTGGGTTTGTCTACATCCTCTGACATTTGATACCACTGTTGTCACTGAATTTACTACTATAGCCATGATAATGTAGTACTGACTGATAAGTAGGATTTTCCTTCTTCTATGCCAATATCTGGATTGCTTAGGGATCATAAAATGTTTATATCTCTTCATATTTTTAATCGAAAAAAATGCTGTGACTCTTTTGAAGAATGAGGCACTGAGCCACAGAATTTTCAAACCACACACACAGGAACCAACACGTTCTTCTTCCAAACATTTAATGAAAGAATACCAATATCATTTTGCACAGAGCTACATAAAGCAGTTCTAACATTCATATGAACCAGAAGAGAGAACCAGAAGAGACACATAACAGCAAAAGCAATCCTAAGTAACAAAAGCAAAGCAGGTGATATCACAGTACAATAAATACCTGAATAAATATTAAAGCTGTAGTATATAAAACAGCATGGTACTTACTTAAAAATAGGTATATGAATCAGCAGAACAGAATAAAAGAAGCAGACACAGTTTATTTGTTCTTCAACAAAAGCACCCAAAGCACACAGCCAGAAGGATAGCCTCTAATTATTGGCACTGTGACAACTGGATGCATACTTCTGAGGAATGAGTGTATATCCATGTTTCAAAGTCCAGAAGTTTTCAGTGGTACTCTGTTGAGTATCGCTAGTATATGTGTTAGAAAGTTAGCTTTCTAGGTTTGTACACCATCACATATTTTACAAAGCAGTTAAAACAGTTGCCTTCTTCATTTATTGATTGTATAAGTTTTGAAATAATAAATTGATTGCAACATGTGAAGAGTTGTGCTCAATGTCATAAGGCAGGAATAAGAGTGATACAAACCTGAGCAGTAGGAGCAGGCATGAAAAGCATCGCTTCCTGTTCAGAAACACTTAAAAGAAGCCTTATGGGGAGCAAATGTTTGTTTTTTGACACCTGGACAATCCTACCACATTACTGTTTCATTTAAGTCTGGGGCTGGAACCAGTGTCTACTACCTGCTCCGAGAAGGAACTGTACTATGGAGCTGAGGACTTAATCATGGTGTCTTTGTTTTCTGAAGGCTAACAATGGACAAGGATTTATTATTCAGTTTGATTTTTGGCTAGAGAAGAAACAAGCATGAAGAAGTGTCACGGGTATGTTTATCCTAATAGCCAAATTTGTTTTAAGTTTGTTGGAGTTTGAAGGCCTATCTCTCCTGAATTTCAGCCCTATCATTTATGACATATTTATTATGCTATAACTGCTGCTACTTCACTCGCCCTTTTGATTCTGTTCTTTTCAGGACCAGGATGTGTTATGTAGTTCAAGCAAGCTTTGAATGCACTATGTAGATAGGGTTGATTTTAAACTCATGGTGATCTTACTTTTATTCTCATTACTTTCTTTGTCCCTTCATTCCTTGAAGTTTTAAGTCAAGCTTAGTAGTATCCCTAACTTTCTCAGTCCATGGAGTGTACTGGAGAGCTTTCATTTTTTTCTTTTGGGTTCAGGATTTCTTTCTAATTTTAATTACTGACTCTCTTTAACATTGACTTTTGTGTTGCTTTGTGTTTTACCATTAATAAATACCTTTTTGTTTCCTTTCCAAGATTTTAAAAATGTAGAAGTTGTGGTTGTTATATTTCTTTACATGTATCATGGCACCAAGAAGAAAGTTATGGACTCTGACAGTCTCAGAGAGCAACCATATCAATATGAGTTGATATTGATGGTCATTTCCTGAGTATTTAGAACTATGCAGGTGTGCATCTGTAATAAATATTACTATAGTTACCTGACCTAACTTCTGTTCTAAGATGGCCTGTTAGAAGAATGCAACTTTCTACCAGTTTTGGTTAGCTTCTTGACCCACATAAATTCTTTTGAAGATTAATGAAAAAAGTCTGTTATGGTCTGAATTGTGCTTTCATAAAGTCCTGACCCCCATTATGTCAGAATGGACTGTTCATAAATAGGAGATTCAAAGATGTAATAAAGTTAGGTAAGTTCATTAGGCTGGCTCTTAATCCAATATGACTTATGTTTATAAGAAGAAATGAAGACAGACTCATAGAGAGGAAAGAAAATATATTGAGATAATTGTCATTTACAGTAAGTTCCTAACTTAAAAATGAATTCCTTTCTGGGAGAAAAATTGTAAGTCAGATTTGTTTGTGACAAATGTGCAATGTAAAGAATGAAAGCATACAAACACACACAAAAGTGGTGCAAATCAACTAGTTTTACTTTCACACTTACCTTGAAATGTTAGTTTAAAAGTATACTTTACTATTCCTGTGGTTATGGCTTTCTGGTTCTTAGCTGTCTCTTGCATCTCACCGCTGCTTTTTCTCTTGCTTCTGAATGTGTTGATCTCGGGCTGAGCGCTATGCTCTGGCCGAGCACTGTGCAGTGAGCACACAGCAGCACAACTGTGCAGCTCCGAGTAGAAGTGTGAGCTACAGGGTTTCCACGACTCATGCACACCTGTGCATGTTTGCAGTGCAAGGCTTATTACGTTCTATGCTCAAGAATGAAATTTCTATGAGCCAAGGATGGACGAGTTAGAAGCCAATTCTTGTGCCTTGATCATAGATTGTAAGCCTGCAGAGCTGTGAGAAGATAAAGAGAAGCTACTCAGTTTGTGGGACTCTGTTACAGCAACATAGGAATCGAATATGCTATTTTACATAGTGGGACAGACTTCTTGCATGCACTTATACAGGCTGCTTACCTTAGGTCAAAGCTTCCATTTAGGTTTTGTGAGAGAGCAGTCAATTCATTTGCTTGGAAGGCTATTGTAGAGAATGAGGGTCACCTTGCCTGGTATAAATGGTTTCTTTACCTTGCAGACAGACATTTTGACATTGAGTGCCAGCTTCGTATCTATTATTTTTCTATTCTTTAGCAAGTTCATTCATTTCTTTTGCCTTGCTTTCTACAGCTGAGAAATGTGGATAATAATCCCATCTTTTCCCATGAAAATGTGAAAATTAAATG